>KB702604.1:0-22672 GCA_000349165.1 Anopheles christyi | reverse complement strand
CCAGGCGCAGAAACTGATCCTCAAGAAGTTTTACGCACACGGTACCGTTGGCGTAACGTTCAACGAGATTCTTTGCGACTACGACGGTGCTTACGGTCGGTACAAGGTTGAAAATGGAGTGTAAGTGCCATTACAAAACGTGCCACTGCAGCCTCGTGCGTAAAAGAGCACTCTTCTGGGCATGTTTATGTTTTTGTTTGTTTGTTTGTTCGTTTGTTTGGGGTGGGTTGTGTGAGTGCTGTGACTTCTCGCTTTCACCTCCGGGGTCGTGATCGGTGTAGAAGGCTCCCTTTTTTTTAACGGTTCACGGTCATGGTTTTATCCTACCTCGTTACAGCGTCTTCTGCACTTGGCGTGACGGAAAGAAGATTGGCTCGTTTCAGGTACGCTCCAGCATGCTCTCGGCAGTGAACTGTTGTAAGTAAGGAAGGGTGATGGAGTCCACAAATCACTTCAAGGCAGAGCCGTTTTATTCTCTTCGCTTTAATCCATTTCTTTCTTTCCCTCGCTGTGCATCCATTTACCGTGCAGATTGTGCACGTGATACGATCATTTACCGGGAGGCGGGCATACCGTTCACGCTGGCATGCGGTGGCAACGGGAACTACGAGTACTCCCAGGACCAGAACGGTCAACTGTTTTGCGTCGACAGCGACGGGTTCGTGGTAACGACGGAGGTCGCACCGAATGAGTCATGCGATAAGTTCATCTACAATTCCGCTTTCTACGACGAGGACTGATATGGATGGCGTTAGCTGTTTTAACGGGTGGCCACGAGGCGGGGATGTGTAGGAAAAATGCAATGGAATGAAATGTAGTGTATGTGTGATACATGATACATCATTATGGGACCTTCCACATCGCAAGAAAAAACTTGTCCACGGCTTTGATTGTTATTTGTTTACACGCTGGCTTTTGTTTTGTTTTTCGCTCTGTCTAAGGTGCGAACAATGAAGCAAACAGAAAGAATCGAAACCGTTCAAGACATTGGAAACTGGACCTGAATTTCCGGACGTGCAGAAAGTGCCGATGGTAATACATGCCCGCACCCGCAAAGTGTATCCTTTTCGCAACCACACCCACAAGGCGTCCCTCGATATGTTATGCTTTTGGGTAACACTACACCCCCTTCCCCTGTAGCATACATTCACTCCGGTTTGATTGCTACGGACGTGTGCAGAGAGCAATCTAGAGCAATCGAGACATTCGCTTCAAAGACACCGGTCGTGTGTCCAAAGGTTTTCCGATACATTCCAGAGAGCCGTACAGAAGGGCAAACACGACTGACCTTTACGGCATGGGGCTGGCTGCTTGAGCAAAAACCTGTTCCAGTTTTTCAGCTCTGCAGAGCAGCTACAGGGGAATTGGCAAGAAAAAAAACTTAGTAAACCATTCTAGGAACATAGGCCACCGGTTATTGCAGGATTTTGCAATCGATGCAATGTGTGAGAAATTCGTAGAAGGAGTTTAATGTTTGCGTCAAGAATGCAGTAGAGAGGTTAGGAGTCGCAGTTGTTCGAAGAAATGTGTAACTATTTTGCCAAAAATTGGACGAAAATCAAGGGTAACTCCCTATAGGTATGATTTTGATGAACAAGGTTAATGAAGCTTTGCTGAGAAATTTGATGCTTATTCAAAAATTTCGTGTGGGGGAATGATGGAGGCAGTGGTCCTTAAACAATATGAAGTATTGATTGCAAAGTTGATCTGAAATATGAATTATTTAACATAGTTTTCTGCCACTAAAGAGCTGTTTTGAGTAAAAAAAAATGAGCGCGTAAATAATTAAAATGTAGGTTTGGTGTTGGAGAGTTTTCCAAAATTTCTTGACAGTTTTCCCGCATAATTGTGATGTCGTCCCACGTTTAATTGACTGTTTTGACTTTTGCGTTAACAATATTTGAGTAAATGTCAAAATATCATGGGAAAGTGTCAAGAATATTCCATGTAGAGTACGAAACTTCTCTCTATGCCCCATTCTTTTGTCTTTTCATGATATGTTTTATGCTCATTTTGCTCCAATTTCCCATACATGGAAAAAGCGTAAAGATTTTAAAGTTTTACACCTCTCTGTGGGCAAAAAAAAACAACAAAAAACTAGCATAATTGGATCATTAGAACGAAACATGTTGTTCGTTTGTGATGCTATTTAAGTGTTGACTTCAATATGAGCATCCAATGAATAAAATACATTTTTTTTCTGTAATTGAAAGTATTGAGGTTAGAATACAACACCCACCATATATTTCTATGAGCTAACTTTACACAAAAGCTTCATCTGTGCTTCAAGTTAACCCCACCTTCACTGTCAAGCTTCTTTATTGCCTAACAAGCAAGACAAACACGCCCTACATGACATGATACTATAAAACGTATCTCTCTCTTTCTCCTTGGCACGCATCACTCCGAACATGTGACACATTTAATTTTAGCCACTAACTCACGGAGGACAGCCGTACCACGACATAATTACATTGTATTACAACTTCTTGTCATCTTGTCCGACAACCGATCGACCAGGAGAGCTGTTCTAGCTCTGTCCAGTTTTATTGCAGGTGTTGGAATACAGCAAACCACAACCCAGACCCAGGGTGTGGATGACACACTCCCCCAATAAAAGGTGCCTCTTTTCTTTCCCACCTCTCATCCCACCAACCCACCACTCGCGGACGTTAAACTTACCTTGCAGGAAATAAATCAGCAGTGACAAGCTTCTTCTCCGTTCAGTTCAGTTCTCCGGTACAATGGTGGCACAGCACTTCAAAAATGCACACACTGCTGCTGCTGCTGCTGCTGCTGTTGGTTGCTGTTCTCCTCGCCATTCAATCTTGGCGCTAACTATGGAAGATACTGGTCCATCACCATTCGGAACCGTGCTTTATCGTACGTACACTACACAGACTGCTTTTCGTTGCTTTCTCGTCCTTCTGATTCTATCGTTTGAGTTGGGATGGTTATATGTGGGTTACTTCTTTTTTCTTTAGTTGATTTTAAATTTATGATACATTTTGAGGGCGAGATAAAAGGGCTTTTCGTTCATCGTTTTTCTAGTCGCAACTGCCGCAAGTGTTCTCGGATGTGTGTGCTTTATAGCATCTGGAATGAAAAATTGACAAAACGTGATTAGTAAAACAGAAGCAATGAATCATCTTGGACAACAGTATTAAAAGTTTTGCATTATAAATTGTAAACATTTAACGGCTGATTTTTTTAAAATTCAGAAAAAATTCAATCAGATAAATAGTTCTAATAATAGAGTAACACAACAACAACAACATTGAACTCCTCGCTTTTCATCCTCAACCTTCGCAGCAACTTATTTTCCCATCTGTCATCAATTTGCGTTTTCATCCAGCAAAATTGCAATTTTAACCGCGTTTGTGGTGTGCGTTAATCTGCGCTATTTATTTCCATGATAGTCATTATTAGCGTTTTTCTTGTGCTTTTTATGCTTATGCCTTTCGATCATCTATTTTTTACTTTGTTTGTTTAACTTGTAAATGCTTCTTCTTTAACCAATTCGTTTGATTTTCTTCTCCTTCCCCATTCGGTAGTTTGTGTTGTGTTTCGCACGTGGTGAAGCGTGAAACATAATTCCTTCCCCACTATGTTGTTTTTTTCAACACATCCCTATGGGGAATGTTTTTTTTTAAATTTACCTTTTCTCCACCCCTAGGCTCTGGCTCTAGTAACAGCCGGTGTTTTTGAAGCTAACATTTACGCTTCAAAGTGTTCACCAAACGCACACACACGCTTGTTTATTTATTTAACTGTAATGGACATACAAATATTATCGCAGCCAACAAACGGGAGAATGCAAGCAAACGCACGCGAAAACTGTTTGCATTTAACAATCGACGGGGTAGGTAAGGAAGTACAATAAATTTGTAGAAACCAAACCCCTTGATGGTACTAAAGGTGGGCAAATTATTTGTGCAAATTAACCAGGGAAAAATGCATACTGCGAAAGAAACCCCACTTCAAGCACCATCAGCTGGGAATTTTATCTTAAACGTTTTTACTGCATGGTACAATACCTCAAATGTAGGTATTTCATGTCAACGTACGTACTCCTCCTTTGTCACACACCACGTGCCCAGTGACCATTGCATGTTCTTTCGGGACAAGCTTATGTAGATGAAGAGATTTCAACGACAAACAGTACACAACGCGAAAAGATAGTGTACAACATGCGATAAGATCTTTTCTTATTCTTTATCTTCTTTTACTTTTACAGCACAGAAAAAAAACAATCACAAACAGACGCATCTGAACGCAAAACTACAACAGCTCCTCTTCATCCTTCACCTCGCGGTTCTTTGTTTCAAAATTGGAGAAAATTCTGTTTCACCGTGACCTCCCCATGAAACTACCCGGAACGAGTACAAAGCCAAGAAAGACACGTACCCCACACGGAGAGGGGTTGAATGTATAGAAGCAGCGAAAAAAAAAATAATTAAGCGCCTCGTATGGTGTGTGTACTAACCGTGAAGAAAATTAAGCAATGAAGTTTTTTTCATCCTTGGCAATTTGCTTTATTTTTTGCTAAAATCAACACATTTTTGTTCAGTATTAGGTTTTTGTTTGTAAGAGATCCCCCCTATGAAGCTGATGGTGATTAAAGTTGACCTAGCTAAGGGAATTTTTTTGATCACCGTGTGTGAGCTAATCGAAAATGCTTCATGAATAGCATGTTAAATGTTAAAAATTCGTTGGAAAATTGTTTGATACATGTTTAAAAACGAATAATTCAATCAATAGGAATACGTTGTAAATCACAAGGCAAATGTTGCCAACTATTTACAAATCCACACCAATCCCTTCAAAACCCTTCGAACTGTTTATAGTCCCCCGTTCTACTATTTGAATAATGTAAATGACTCAAAACTGAATTTACGACCATTTCTTCCTAATTTCGTACACGTAGCGCGGCCGGTCGCAGTCGTTTGTAGGAAGCAAATATAGATGTTCGACGAAACGATTGCATATGTATGACACTGTCCGCTAATCTGGTTCGCTCTATCAATCGTTTTGTGATGATGAAATTTTCGTGCCGAGGATTAACTTTACCCAAAGATGGATTTTACACGCTGTTTGCACATGCGACGGAGGGACTTAACGAAAAAAAAAAAAAAATGACAACGGCAGCCAGAATTAATTTATTCCATTTATTTAAAGCTCTCCCAAGATGGGTGCCATCCATCGACAAACGAAATCGAAAACTGCACTTGTTATTCTCTTTAAGGCAGCGGTGACGAATTGTTGCAAATTTACCGCTTGTTAGAATGAGCAGTAATTTTGCTGTTCATGTGAGTCATCATACCTGGATATAGAAACGAATTTATTTCTTACAAAGAAATGTAAATTTCCATTGCTCTATAAGTCTTCAAAAGCTTTATCTCTACCGTAAATCATCCATTATTCACTACACAGAGCAGCTATTTTCGACACCTAATTATATTATGTTCGTTTAAGCAACCCAAAGCACTTAACAGCAGTGTGTGTGTCAGCGGCTCCTGCTAGGTTCCATTGCAATCAGGAGAATAGACTCCCCAATGGCTTCACTTGCTTCATCGGTCAAGGGGAAAACGAGCCATACGTTAATTTCTGTTAATGAAACGAATGCTGTGAGCCGTTTACGGACACGACCAACTAAAACGCGAACAAGAAGGCAAACCAAAGCTGTCACTATCCGCAGAGCAGGTTAGGTAAGGCAGAATCTGATCATTATCGTAATTAAAATGGGTTTCATCTCTGCCTCAATTCGATCGATTGGGTTCTCATGGACGTTTCCTGCTTATATTTTCCCCATGCAAACGTGACCAAAGGTTCGATCGATATGGAATTAAGTTGTACTCACATCACAAAGTAACTAATAATTAGCGAAGTGGGTATTCATTCCAGTACCAACAATTTAATAGAAAAGAATGACTTAAGGTCACACCAAGGCATTGTCTTTAATGGGGCAACTCTATTGTTTTAGGAATAATGCAACGTTTCCTGGAATCGTGCTCTGAGGATATTGAAGATAAATCTAGGTACGATTGATGTCAAACATTCCAGTTGGAGCTTGATTTTGTCTTTAACGACATTTTTATAAGCAAAACTACTTCCCAATGTCCTACTTCCAATTTCCAATATTGCAGTTCTTTCAATGATGGTTTTTTTCATATTCACTGTAAGTCTACGAAGGTCGCTAAACAGGTTCACACATAATGTTTCTCGTACCAGAGGCCACGTGCTACTCTGCCTAATGCTACAACTGGTTGCCCACTTCCATAATTCTGAGCAGCACCAAGAAATGGGAGTGACCGGTAAATCCACTTTTTTTTTTGCATCATCTTCAAACCGTCGTATTCATTTTTGTCGCCTTTTCTGGGATGAAGAAAAATCAACAACAACAACAGCCAGTAACTAAGTCTGCACATTGAGGGCGCACTGCATTTCTAACGGTACCCAAGGCCAAACGCGTGACCAGCTCGTTAGATATGGAGCAGGAGAGATAAAGTTTTACCGATTGGCATAATCCGCTAAGATGATAAGGCATTCCAAGTAAAGGGTTTAGTGTATGTTTTTCTTTTTATGCAGCAGTAAAGACTTGTCAGTGGCACATCGGATTACTCACAGAATGCTCGATGAATAATGATACGTTATAACTATTTTACAAAAAATCCTCTTCAAAATTGTAATCATTCCAATCAAACGTGCATCAAAACGCTTGTGGAACATCGCACAAAATAAATCACAACCAAAACCAAAAACATGCCACTTCACCACCGAACACGTCATAAATCAGACGCGAAGTCTTCACTTTCGCAGCACCGCAGCATCATTTTTATGCTTTCATAATCAAAAGCCCAAAAGCCCACTGGTTTGGCAACGGCTGCCAAGGGTGATAAGTAGCACAGATCGTGCCATTTAAAACCTGTTGACTGGGTGGTTTGCAATCTGTTGCGGGATTATTGATTCGAAGCTGTTTGAAGGCTCTCTCTCTCTCTCTCTCTCTCTCTCTTTCTGGCTCACTTCAATTTTTCATACCGTTTTTCCCGGAACTGATGTGAATTTTTGATGCTGTGGAATGCTGAAAAAGCAATGGTATACACCATTCAGCATCGGCATATCATATCACTGGCACGTACACAGCAGCACCGATTTTGCATGGACGTTGGGCGCCCTACACTATCATCAATAGTGCATTTCAATTTCGCCTTATCAACCATTTCGAACGTACCCATATATTCATGAGCATACATTATTGACCTCCTTTTGTTTTGTTTGTTTGCTCCTGTCAGTGGAGTTGGCTTGTTGTCCGATGGTAAGATGGGAGGAGGATTGGTATTAAACCAACCAACCTACTAGTACAGTTCCATTCTCTGAAGCTCTTTTGGGGCTTGTCTCACTCACTCTGTCCCTCCCTGCCTCTCGGTACACTCGGTTCAGTGTTTCCAATTCCTAATATAAGCTTTCCCTTCATCGCAAAAGCTGGTTTTACCGGTAACGAAAGGTTTCTCTTCTCCCAAACCCCTGCTGCGATGGAGGGAATCATTAGAAGTGTTACTACATTGGAGCGCGTGCTGGAATTCCGATCCCTGGTGCCAGTGCACTTGTACAAGGCCATCAAACAGTAAAATAAAGCCAGAAAAGGGTGATGGTGGTTCGACCGATGGAGTAGCGGAAATAGCAAATGTACACAGCCAAGTTCGATCTGAGGTTCACGTTCAAGTGCCAACCCATCGTCCCGGACGGATGACGGCTCCAGCAGCTGGCCAACTAAAAAATAATGACACGACCCTATTATAAGAGAGCCCACAACACACAGCCATGGATGCGCCTCTGCTCCAGCCCAAGTTGGTCAAGTTGGCAGATTCCAATTTCGAGTCGAGCCGAGCCGAGCCAAATGTGACCTGCGTCATACCAATATACACAGACGATAGATACACGGCGAGCGAGAAGCGGCAAAAGAAACAAAAACAACGTCATGAGAGATTGAATTTTTCATGAGCAAATAGCGATCTGCCACAAAAGCTGCCACACACCTGTTCCGCATTGGTGGATCGTACGATGATCTGAAAGCATTCCACCAAAAGGGGGTGAGCTAGGGAGGACGAGAGGGCCATTGCAACGAACGCTACACTTCATTCATCTCCGCAAGTGAATCGACGGCGACTGCCATTGAAAGCATAAAATCTGCACTCGTACGACTTTTGTGCTGGAATCGTTCCTGGAGCAGCATCAGGAACACCAATGGGAAAAGCGGAAGCCTACCGCTACCAAACTCTGTCTACGTGTGTATGTGCGTGTCTGATGGCACACTCCCACAGAGTTAGCTAAACAAACACAGCACACCCTGCGCACGTTGTTAGTGAACCTTCACTCGTTTGAAAAGGAGAACGACCAACCGAAGGGCAACCAGCACGTGCACGTCCCTCACATCAGAAGGACGCACACACACATGTCATGAGTCCGTAATGTATCGTCCGGAGGCTAATGAAAGCTGCACTGTTTCCCTTTTGTAAACTTCAGCTTCCAGCCGTCTGGTTATCGATTTTTTTGCTCCTCCACTTGCAGATGTATCAGATTCAGAAGAGGCAGGAGACAACTCCGTAAGGGAACAAAAAAAAACGATATGCAAGTTCATCACCATTACCCGTAAAATCGGTCGCCATCATCAGTATGTGTTCCCCAATTACTCGAGTATCATCTTCTGGCCATTCACCCATAAAGTAACTCGCTCTCTCTCGTCGTCGCCATTCTCTAAAACTCGTCTGTCGTTGCGGCATGTGGAGTGCAGGTTCATCACGAGGCCTTTACGTCGTGTACCTACCTAATGGCAAGAAATTTTGCATCACATCCCAAATTGCCAAAAGGCTTTGGAAACGATGACTGCTCCCCCATCACCATGGCGTTTTGTTGCTTCCGTTGCAGAAGTAAACAAACCCTCCTTTCAACGGCACAAAATGTTGGCAAGAGAGCATGAAGCAATACCGCAATGCAAGCAAAGTCAACCTTCTAATGCCCTCCGGAGGTAAACGGTGCTTTGGCAGCAGTCGCTACCGGTTTTCATTTCGCACAGTTTTGTCGCGCTTGTACGAGTTTGTTTTACTTTTGAACAGTTATGTAGATATATCGCTCGTTTCGCTTGAGATGCCCGGGCTAGATACAAGCGCTTTCGGCAAATGACACTTCTGTGAGCAAAGTTTTAACCAAGACGGAGGATTTGCAATAAAACAAGTGGAATTTCTTTCGCTAGAAAACTTGCGATGTCACTGGCGGAGCCGGAGATGTGGAAGCAGTTCCGTTTCGCAGCACAAAATTGGAGCACAGTAAGGAGTTTCCCGGTTGGCTTTTCGTTGCTCTTTGCAGGAAGGAAGTTTATTCATATTCAAATCCGAAAAGTGTTCATCTCATACGAATTTAATCGAGCATTTACGTACAAAAA
The DNA here is from genome assembly GCA_000349165.1 of Anopheles christyi. NCBI lineage: Eukaryota > Metazoa > Arthropoda > Insecta > Diptera > Culicidae > Anopheles > Anopheles christyi. Next base: position 13,233 of record KB702604.1, on the reverse strand, counting down.
AAAACCTTGGAACGTGCTCTTACATTCATTTTTTATTATGTTTCTTAAGTGCGCTTAGCTGAAGTTTTCCTGAAGAATGAAGCTCTCAGCTGGTAAGATGTCTTCCCCTCAAGAACATATTACGCAGTGCCGTTACTGTGTTTGTACCGGAAACATTAAAGTCATTGCAATGAGCCATTCGTACAAAAGCCCTAAACCGGAAGCGACAACATAACATATGCTGGCACACGACACACAACACACAGCCAATCTGTATCTTGACGATAACAAAATGTGAGAATACTGGGTTAGGCCCTAGTGGCGGGGCCTTTGCATCCTCTGTACCGAGTGTGAGTGGGTGAGTGAATGGATAATTCCCAACCGTAACCAAACATAGCTTCCAGGCCCTAACAAAGTCTCACCAATCACTAGCAACAGCTAATCGAGAGATGTTCTCTTCATGGTTATTGTTGATCTACCGTATACATTTTGAGTGAGATACCCGGGACGGTTGCTAATACCGCGAAACCATCATCCAGTATTTGCTTTTGCACACACTGATTGACGGCATACAGACGATGACCGGCCAGCATCGGAGCATCATGAAGAGACAAGCGAGAAGGTATCGAGGCAGAAATAAGCTAATAATTGTTGGGAATCTACCACCACCACTAAAAGTGTTCATTGGAGCTATCAACACACTCAAAACACTCAACACCGCACGAGCAGTAGTGATCGGCGGTGAAACGTGGGGGAAATTAATGACTTCCCATCACATAACGAAATTAGCGATAGATGGCGCTGCTTATGATCACAATTATCAAGTGTACAGCAGCAAGCATTAGACCATGTCCAGACTTTATGCTGCGATGCTATCACGGGGGGGGGGGGGGGAAGAAGAATGCACAGTGCTATCATTATAGAGTGCATCTCCAAATGATCTAATCCGATTGAAGATGTAATTTACTCAATATACACCACTGCTAACATCCCTAGGATACATGCGCTAGTTGCGTACATGGTACAGCGACATTTTTTATGCTTCGTTGAATGAAGACGAAGTTAATTGACTGTGGTAAAGAAATTCTTCACTCACTCTCTCTCACGCTTCCTAAAACAGCATCAACACTGTTCATAAAAATCATTACATTATGCAGCTTTTAAAGGTAGAACAAAATGAGCAAACTTCTACATGTTTCATTTCCATGCTCAACCCTGCACCAGTTTCATTGCGATGGTTCTTCTGTCGATTCTCTGTAAACTGCCTTTGCATCGAGTGTACCTCCCTTTTACGGGGTTAACTTTAGCACCGGAGAGGGGTTGACGGTATCCAAGAACGTACAAATTACCGTGCTTAATTGACCAAGACGCACTCTAATTTGGTTTCTCGCGGTCTGCAATGGCAGTAGAGTCACACAACCGACGGCAATCGTTTCGCATTCACGCCATAAAAAATCAGAGCAATACCAAAACCCAACAATTCCATCGTGTGTCGTGGGTTCTACAAAAACTATAGAGTAAAGGTGTGTACTCTCTGCCGTGTGGCGTTGTGCGAGAACCTTAGGAAAAGCGTAACTAACCAAACAAAGGAAAAAAACGGCCCACTATCCATATTTATAAATTGATCGAGTGATAAGTGTCGACATTAATCGAATGCTCAACAAACTGGTCGCTAGATTGGTGTCGTCTAACCTTCGGATCTACCTCATACCAACCACCGGACTCTTCCTCTAACGTATTGACGATGTACTACCTGCCAGCTGCCAATTCTTCGCTACACCTAATAAATTGGGCTGTTGAAATACCAAAGCAGCAAAGCGATGTGCAGTGACGCATGAAACCGTCGGATGCCGGTGTGTAGTTTATATTACCGATGGGCGAGTGACAAAAGCGCATGCCGTGGCCAATTTAATATTGATGTAACCGCGCACAGCGGCTCATTAAAACGGTCTTGGAGTTCACATCCTAGCAGAAGCGCTTGTGAGCTAATTAGTTATTAGGAGGTGTAACCCCAACAAAAACATAACAACACAATTCAATCGATCGGAAAGGCTTTTCAGAAAAAAATGAATTATAACAGCAACACAATCTTTACGGCTGTGAAAAGGAAAATCGATTAAGCATACCGACGACTTTGCGCGATTGGTAGGCCAGAGATTGTAAGCATGCATCACAACACAAGTAGACAAAAGAAACATTCATCTTACAACAAAGGCAACACAATTCGGCCCTTTTTCATCATCACACGAAGCCCAAAGGCGTGACATAACTCGCAAGGTTTTTCGCTTCCTCGCACACGAAAAAAAAAAAACCTGCGTGGAAAAAAAACATAAATCTGTGCTTTAAACATCAAAAAAGGCCCAAGTCCACGAGGGATGGGGAGAGGGCTCCTCGCCTTCCAAAATTGGTGACTTAAGAAACGCAGCTCTGTCGCAAACGGCTGCAACCACAGTAAACAACCGCTGATGTTGCTGTTGGTGCTGCAATTCTCACACGATTACCCAATGCGCACCTTCCTTCCCCCTTAAGATGCCCAAAAGCACTGCCAGTGCAGTTTGAAGCATCGGTTTTTTATTTTGCTGCTTACTGTTCATGGGAGGAAAAATCACGTGCCACGACAACACGAAATGCAGCGTTGATGAGCGGCTTGCGGTTGCACGTTATCTGCACGTCTCATAGGTTGTTTGTGGTTTCGGTGGTTTTGGCGGTTTGAAATCGTACACGAGTCTTGCAAGGGCATCCGAAAGATCAGTCTCTTCTGACGAGACGCTCTTGACACACGCCGCTGACGACGTGGTGCTGAATGATTTCAGCTATCTTATCGTTCTACATCACGCTGCCAAGTTTGCAGTTTTGATGCTAAGCCGTGTATCTAGTCTAGCGTCTCTCTGACCTAGATGGAGTGTCATGTAAAGAGAACGTGCCAATTTAGGGACGGTTTTGTCAAGTTCCACTAAAAAGGGGTTTCAGTCTTCCCAAGCACGGTGAACACTCTTCTGTCAAGGACATTCATTTTACTTTTTGGCCCACTATACTAGTTCAGCGTGTAAACGATTGATTCTTCGAAGCAAATGTGAAGTTATCGTCTAAACCTTTCCTCAGTAGCAGTGTGTCATTCTCGTGCACTAGTGTTTTCAGTGTAACAATATTGAAGAGCATTATCAGCGTACAAATGCGTTAGACATTTTTCGGTACCTTCTCGCTTATCAGCGTCGTCCACCCATATCGCGCTGCTCGGGCCACTGCTTCGGCCGGAAATGCAGGCTTACCGTGGTGGTCCAACCAAGTCATGAAATCATATGCAATCAACCGTATCGCATGATGACTAACAAACACATGCACCGCAAACACCAAATCACAGTACCCGATTGTCCAACTCAGCAAGAAAATCACTTGACTCACCTCGTTTTCCTTACCTCGAGTGTGAACTATATTCTCACTTGCCCTTTTACAACTATGGAGCACATACCTTTAACTTCACAACCTGATTCTTTCTTCTCTAACTATCTATCTTCATCTATATTTATCTTTAACGTCATGGAAACCCACAATGCCCGCGTGAAAAAAAAAAGATCTTGTGCGGGAGTAAATGCACCATATTAAATTACAAACAAAAATCACAACTCGAAAAACGGTGAGAATAATTCCTCACTTTGTCATCGTTTTGGGGATGCGAATTGTCACGCGAATTTTCATTCTCAAACGACCATACACGAAGCATCATGCTTGCAGATGGATCTCGGCCATGTTCCGTGTGCACGATTTTGTTTTCCCTGCAGGGGCATTTGGGCATCACCGTTAGCAATCAAATTCATTGCGACAAATTAGGGAAAAAATCAGAGCTGATCAGGGGAAAATTTCACAGGGGCCGTTGAAATACAGGTTAAAAGAAGATTCACTTATACAAAAATCTTGAATTTCCGCTCTCATCATGAAAGTAATGAACACAATCAACAAACAGCTTTTCGCTTATATAAAGTCAACTATAATAAACTTATATTACACCTCCCAATCAACAACAACGACACAAATGTCTCATCGCGATCTCGTTCCATTAAAACTATAAATGAAAGTGAAAACGATTGTGGGCCATTTTTAGGAGGGTTTCACGACCCCATGCCTCTCCCTCCCTAGTGTGTCTCTTGTCCACCGTGTGTCACAATAGCAGCTTAATTTACAATTCTTCTCCACGAAGCAATAATCAAAATTGGATTAATCTTGAATCGCCATCTTCGAATGCCATCTTCGGTCCAACGTTGGGGCGCGCCCACACGCTTACGACCCTTTGCTGGAACTTGACTCTATCATAAACATAAAAGAAAGTGGAAAGCCCTCTGCTCGTTCGAAAGACGAACGGTTTACTATTAATAAACGATCCGCTTGCGTCGTCCTTCGCTAAAAATATCACTTCGAATGTCACACCGCACTGTGTTTGTGTTCCGGAAGTGGGAAATCTAAGATGGGGCGAAATGGGGGCGGGTTAACTTAGGCAGAGTTGAGAGTTTTGGGTATTGAAATTCAATTTCTCTAAAGGCAATATTTACCAAACCCCTTTTCTACGATTCTGTGGATGAAAACGTATCGTTTGCTAAAGGTCAGACAGTGTTGCTGCTTCATTCGGCTCCTATTACTTCAGCCTTTTTTTATTTAAACATTATTTGGATTGTATACAAATTAAAAACTAAAGTAACCGAGACATCATTTATCGCAATCAAATTTTAAATGAGCTCAAAGTTTACGTTATTTGAGTTGCAAAAACCAATATTAGGATTTCAGTGACAGGCGTTTAAATGTACGCTTAAGTCATCCTTTCCAAACGATCCATTTTCAACTATCGTGCTGCGTGTAAACGTGTAAAGCCAATAAGTACACCTTAACATCACAACATCATATCCTTCCTCCACCTGCAACGAGCACCTAAAAAGGGAAAATGAATCCAGCAGGAAGAAAATCCAAATCGTTTACCATTCTCGACAGAAAGTGATTGTAAGCAAACAAATTTCGTCGTCGAAACGATCCCAAATGCTGGTGGAATATTTTAGAATCCACTAGGCGTGAGCACCAGTGCTTTGGTTCGATGGTGAAAATAGCATCCTTGCGCGAGACCACCCAACCGTTAGAACGAGCGGAAGTTGGTTTTCCGCGAACCGGTAAAATACTCTCTCTGCTTAATATACCTCTGCGTGGCAGTTACAAAAAAAAAACACCCTCAAAGTCACCAACAACCATCGCCCCAATCGAGCGGGGAAAGAAGCACAATATTTGATCAAAAAATCAATATTAAATCGTCTGCTTTCGTCACTCGAGACGCTACTTAACCGACCATCATCTACGCCACCTACTGAAGCAACTACGGCAGTGCCAATTTGCGGCAGCAAATCCGATAATCCCACACTTCTGCTCGTTGAGCCAGGTCACCTAAGAAGGTGTGTGTATTTGCAGCAAGTTCTTCCAGGGCTTGTTTTCCAGACGAAATCCCATACCCTTGGCAGTATACTAGTATACCATTCAAAATGGAACTCGATAAATTATTCCATCAACGCAAAACGCAGACACGGACGAGCTGAAAGGATTTTCAACGGCTTTTTCTGAGGTTTTAAAGAGGGTGTAGCATTTCGTCTCTCTATCATTCGGAACATTAAGATTTAGGTTCTTGACTTTAAAATTCTGAAAGGAACCTATTCTGATCCTCGAACGCCTACAGTTCGACGAATTAATGTGCTAATCAGTATTCTAATCGTGTGCTCTTTCCCTTCGCTGAAACGAAAATAACATACTGGAGGCATGGAATTAAAAAGCGTACGAGCGCAGAGCTTGTTTGTGCCCCAGTCGACATTTTCTCACGGACACTGCACACAGATCAATCAGCAGACCGTAACGGAGGACGGGCCCTCCTCCATAGTTACTGCCGCGGCTTGGGCTGTCACTTGTCACTAGCGGCACAGAGCAGGATGCAAACTTCAACATCTTCCGGTACGAATCCGGTTGCCGAAAGGGAACGATCAACAGGAGGAGGAGGAGCAAGTGGCAAAGTGCCGAACCGACTTGCAAGAAACATTCTGTTCGAAACGTGTTTAACACAGCTTGTTGTAACATAATTTGCCCGGTAGTGAAAACAGTTGTACCTAGACAACTTAATTGACCGTGCCGCCTTAAGCCGATTTTGACATCTTCATTCAAATTGATGTTTCTCTGTCGGCAAACTTTCTTTTCTGGCTTCTTTTTACTGCCTTATGCTCCGTCGCGGCGCTCAGTACTAATCACAGTCACAATGTATAATTTCCTTATGCAATTCGACCTTCCATTGTTTGTCTAAGCTATTTTTCATCACCATACACCACAGCACACATGTGTGTCAATGGTGGAAAAAAAAGTTCCATTATGCTCGAAAAGAACATTGTCGTGAAAATAGATCTAACAACAGCATGAAACGCACCCAGCTTGAAAGGTGATCGAGGGGTTGCAATTTTTCTACCGTGTTTACAGCACCTCCTCCTTCCTTACCACCTTCCTATTGTCACCCGAGGGCTGATGGAGAAAACGTTCCACTAGGACGGTCGTCCAGTTGCACCTATTACTACCCGCCCTCCCGTACGCCCATTACCAAAAGTGACAACATCCGGAAGGCCATTACCATGTTGACAGCTGTAAATCACGTGCTCCCAACGAAATACTCCCACCGGATCAGTAAGAGGGAATATTGTCAAGATTGTACCACACCGCCCAACTCGGAGTTTGCTAAGGCGCTCTCTAAAATTAGACAATGGCAAACGATGACAATCTGCTTCTTCTACGGGCAAACGCGACAACTCTACAGGAGAATGCCGTTGCATTTCTGGTTCCGCTCTAAAAAGAAAAGCTTCCATTTTCACTGCACAACATCATGAGGCAGAGGTGTATGGGCATTTGATTACATTACAAACTATGCGACAGTGTGACACGTGGAAGGACATAGAAGTAATGCTAAAAAAGAGGAAAATGTTGTGTAAACATTTGATGCCATTCTGTTGCCTTTCTAGCAGTAACGGCAATGAAGATTCCCAGCAGATGCATCTGATGTTCCTGACTAGAATTTATTGATGGCGGCAATAAGTGTGTGTCCCCATTTAAGGTAAAAGCCAAAGTAGTTTTAAGCTAATGACATTACACATTCTTAAGTCGATGCTATTAAGGTTCTGTTAAGGGTTTGTTAAGGAAATCATTCCGTGTTTTGTAACACGTTATTCAATTTAAGTGCATTTGAATGGAACTCTCACTTTAATTTTAAACAATTAGCGTACCATATCGAATCTCTAAGACAAAGATGGCTACACTTTTGTGCCTTGTTAACATGTCACAGAGACACGGAAAGGTCGGCTAACTGTCCCAGATAATGAAAAGAAAACTGGTGTTATAGTTTTTCAAATGATTTGCAGGTGCACACGACATAAATTAATCCATTTATTTTACATCTTTTTAATTAATCACCTTTTAACCTTTCTTGCATTTTAAGTTTTTTCTCACAAAATAAAAAATACAAACATCTGATAAAAAAGCCTTTCCCAATTTTATCAAATAAATCATCTTGGGAAAATGTACAAAAAATGAATAGCAGATTCTTATCTAAAAACCTCCCAAAAACCAAACATTGGTAGTTCCAGTTAAGTAGAGCTTAAAGTTCATTCAACTCAGACACTGCTGGTACACTGGACAGCATTGTCACAACATTTGCATTTGACAGAAGAGATTTCACTTTTCACTGCACCATACCCACACACACACACACATACACAGAGAATAAATGTGTACTACAGTTGTTTCCCATCCGACTTTCCACTGGTCACAAAGTTGCCTGGGGAGGGAGCGCGTTCATTATTCCACCTTAACTATTAACTAGGGAGCTCGGTCGAAGTGGTTTGCTCCCGATCAATGGACACCCACCAACCAACCCACCCACCGCAACCCCATTTGGCGAGTAGTAATCACTTAAACGTGAACGTGACGCGATTTTTTGTCATCCTTGTCAACTCGTAGCCCAGGGAGAGAGAGAGAGACAGAAACACATAAAATAGGACAACAATGATTAATTAGTCTGATGGGACATGCGGCACGGCGGCACCGGCGTCACGTGCTGCCTTCGCGTACCAAATTTGGAATCTATAAGTTGCTTTCTTTCTTGCTCGTGTGCTCGTGAAGGTTACTCATTTTCTCCCAAAACATAACCTTCGACTAAGCTAGACAAGTGAAGCTCCGGAGAACCATTCCGATATAAATTCCATTCCGTTTGGGGGGCGCAAGTCTTTAAATGGAACCGATTTCCTGCCCATCAGCAAATGATCCAATTTGATTGATTTCACTACGGCTGTTTACTGTTGATGGGAGACTGGTAACACGGAACGGGAGCTAGTGTGTTTGTGTGATAAATAACCCATTTCCCTGCCGCAGTACTGAGTCGATTCAATCGAAAAATACAGCAAACTTCCCTCTATTTCCCCGGTCTGTCTGAGTCTATCTAGTCGCGTGAGCCAGTAGTAAGACAGAGCCGAGCCAATAGGGAGGCGTTTTTTGGCAAAATGGGCAATTTAGCAAGCACCTGTTTACGATCACTAAACAACAACCGCGCTCGTTGGCACACAACGCGTTACATTTTTTTTTGCGCAAATTAAAGAATACTTTTCCGACTTGTAATCGTACGTTAACTTGGCCATTACATTTCTTCCGCGATGGGAAATAAATCATTACGAGGAGACTCTACTACGCTTCGCCAACGTAACGTCACATGTGATAGAGAAACCTTGAAGCGTTAGCCATGATGTTAAGCTCTAACAACATGTGTCAAACATATTATTATCTTTCGAAAAAAAAACGTGTTTTTTCGGGCGTTGATTCTTTTAAGATCGAGATCAAACCACACACGTGTAACTTTTCATCCTGTCAATTCTGTAAAAAAAAAGCGTGGGAATTTCATGGGTAAGCAGAAAACCATTCACTTTTGTTGTGTGTGTACTTAAACCCTTAAGTTATGGGGTGTCCCAAAGCAAACACAACCGGTCCTGTCAGCTTGAAGGTTGAAAGGGGTGGGTGAAGATGACTTTGAGTTCCAAAAAAAAAAATCGTCACATAAATCAACACCAAGTTCGCAACAACTAACAGCGGCCGCACAACAAGCATTTGACCGCCTGCTTTTATTTGCTCCATATAAGGAAGGCTCTAAGTCACCACCACACATCATCACGTTTGCATTGCTACTCTAAACGCGCTGGTGGCCTCAATGTCGCCTTGGGCGCCTTTTTTCTAGGTCTCACCGCCCCGCGGAGGTGTGACGAGCTGAGTTTGGTGCTAATTATGATTTATTTTTATTGGATAATTTATTTATTTACTTTCTTTTCTTCCGCTTTTCGGTTCATGTTGTTGGGAAAGGGTGGGGGAAGGGGGGTTGGAAAATCAAAACTACAAGCGCGTATACAACAGAATACAGCAAAGACACAAAGCTACCAAGGCAAACGGGCAAATATTAAACAAAGCGATTGTTTCATTCCTATCACATCAACAACTCACGATAAGACACACACACATACATCTCTTTTGCCGGTGGTAATTGTTTAACACTTGCGAACAGAAAAACAAAAAAACAATCAAAATCACTTCTCCACTCGCCGCCGAGCGTTGTTTTCGAATGCGAACTTTCACCCAGCGCACACCATCATGGAGGCATAAATAATTGCACAAAATCTACTTTAGCTTGCCGTTTTATGTTTGTGGTTTTGATTTGTGTTTCTTTTTCTTTTGTTTCGATTGAAAACGATCAAACAACATATTCGCTGCAAATGTGTGTGTGTGTGTGTCTGTGTGTGTTTGTGCGATTTCCCTTTCGCTTTAGCATTGCCATGACTAATGATGCAACGAATTTAAACAATCAACAGATGATGATGATTATGCTGCATCCATATCCATCGGCATCGGGAGAGAGCATCGCGGGCAAATAATGAGCGTTAGATGGTGTGAACACTTGGCTGGAGAGTGGTTTGAAATTGAGATTAATCAAATAATGTTTCAACTGCGATGATAAGTTCGATAGACAATTACATTCGTTGCAGTAATCAAATCAAGTGCTTTGGTAGCTTTTTTAAAACCACATTTCTTTTATAGACCCATTAAACTTTACTATCAAACAAAATGATGTGCAACGTGTCAGACACAGATTTAAAAAGTGTTATTTCTTCATTAAATCACCACCAACGAAATAAAATGTTTCAATGCAAATTGCAATGCAACAACATAAAAAGTACAGTAACACCAATAAAAAAAAAACTTCATACTTTTAAACAATATACAAACAAATAAATTATTCGCAAGCATGGTATCTTTTTTCCTATGAATAATAAGCTAGAGTATAAAATAAAATATTTCCATTGCCACAGTGCAAACAAAAGGTTCATAAACATTCAACTGACGCCTTCTCGTTCTCAACCGTTTCACGGAATTGCATGGATGCACTACACCACACACACCCTGCAGGTCAGATTTGTTTAAATTCCCATTAATAAATCGCAAAATTGAATAAATTACACAGCTGCTTCACTGCGGTGTCGGTGGCAGAATTGAATTGCTTGCAGCAAAGAAAACATTCAGTCAGTCATTTACATTGCATGACAACTATTTATTGTTCTTCTTTAGTGTAAATATTTCCTATTTTATTTTGAGATGAAACCTTACGCAAATATGCAATAATTAGAGTTTAAAATGAATGACCTGAAAAATCAGTTTCTAGATTTGTACCGACGACCTACGACGGAGTGCTCGACCAATTAGTTTGACACGGCTTTATGGAATTGCCCCAGTACAAATGTTATATATTTCTGACTAAAGCTGCTTATACCAAATGTTTTTTTCCAGAACTCCACAAGTTCGGGTGCCAATTTTTCTAATTAAACTTTAAATTGTTCCAAAAACCCATTTTTTTTACTAGCAAATTCCAAACAGTAAAAAACAACCTGTTCCCTATACAGATTATAGCCGACACGCGCTTTCACCCTCAATGTCCAGTGTATCATGTTTCAAGATTATCTATTCAAACACACACACACGGACACGCGTACACGAGCCGCCCCAGGCAGGGTCAATGTGGGGCACAGTGACAACAAAAAATACTGCTACCTCCACCCCAGACACGAATTCCCGAGAGTCATCCACACTAATGGAGGCGTCGGTTGAATGGTCGACGGCCAGTGGATGTCAATGAGCTCGGGCCCCTCTGGACTGGGCAGTGGACTTTGCGCCCAAGCCACACATCACACATAGCACCACGTACGGAGTCGGGAACCCATGATCATCGCTAATCGATCAAAATCACAGAACACCAGACCAGCCCATAGACCAGACCATGCTGTGTGCTCAACGGAAAGGAGAAATGCCCACACGAGGCAACAGTAATAATATAAAAACAGACGAGGGTAGGCACAGGGGCTGGCAACAGCACAATTACATCGCGCACCTTCCCACTCCGCGCATGAAGTAAAAGGAAGTGTGTACTTCATGACTCAAGCTATTCCTAAGTCTAGCAGCTGACGAAAGATAGCGGGAACGTAGCTGCAAAACCATTTTTGTGCCTCTCTCCTGCCAGTAGGATCTCTCGTCGGCGATGCACCACGCAGTTTGCTGCACTCGAATGCAAATGAGAGTTGATAAAGAATTTGTTTCACTGCTTCCGCGACCACGCTACCATTACCACGATGGATGGGCCACTGGTCTAGCTAGAGCGTAACAAAGACGATGACACCGTCTTCATCATCCTCCAAAGCCCTTCCTCGATGTACTTCAAGAACGATGTACTAGATGCGTGGTTGAGGGCCGTCCAGACGTTCCATTAACTTTCGCTTCAATTCGCATTCTCAGAGATGGTGTTGGGATGCAAATGACCACCATCGGGGAAGAGAAAGAGAGAGGAGAGAGAGAAGCAAAAAGAAACTGCCTATCTTTACTCTTTACAACAGCAAAAAGGCATGTGAGCCGATACTTTCCATTCCTAGTGACACGCGTGAATGACAAACGCATATTATATACAAGGTTCGAAAATTTACTTATCAAAAACTATCATTTGTACCATGCTGTACGATTGTCATTAATTCCATGGTCTCTAATTAACATTCCTTGGAAAAGTCTGTAAAACTCTGTCCGCTTATTTTAGTGTCGTTTTGGAAAGCAAACAAGAGAATGAAAGACGAGTCTAATTGCCATCTCGCGGTGCCTGATGTGACATCCATTGAACGTCCAACCAACATTCAGGACTTCTTGAAATGCAATGCCTGCATCAAGTACGACAGATGTAGAGCATAGTTCTCCGATCGCACAGCACAGCTAGTAATTAAGCTTCATCATCATAAATACCAATCGATCTACAGAAGGAATATGAACCATTACATCAGCTGCTTATTCAAAAGAACATCTCTCACCACTATAGATGCATCATGCTGCAGAAAATGCAAACGCACCAATGTAGAATACAAACCACCACATCAGTCAAGCTGAACCGCGTGTATTTCTTGATGGGTTACGCGTGAAGAGTTTTTACAAGACATACCGCTAAGCAGGTGGCACCGTTACCATACCTTTGCTAAGCCAGTTGAAGGGAAAAAGGGGAAATCGCTTTAAGCGATTTGAAAAAGAAAAATCAACTTTGAGGAAGTGTTAGAAAAGCCGGCAAGAGTTCCACAGCTCGTTGGTGCCCCCATCCAATTACCATACCGAGTGTTTCAAGTTGTATCCAACATCAAAACAAAAGCATAAATCTACCGTAAAGCAAGCGCGAAATAGATATTAGCCAAAATGGAAACCCCCTAAGATAAGATAATCCTCCCCAAAAAGGTATACTTCGGAATGCCCACAACCTACAAGCTCGGTCTTTTCTGTACGACATTTCGTATTTCACTCTCTCTATCCCTCTCTTTCCTTTTCTTGCACAGTATCCCATCAAAGTTCTAATTCTTAAGGTGCCCATGGAGCTCCAAAATACCCAGGACGTTTCCAAAGATCCTCTCTCCTCTTTTTAACGGTAAAAAAAATCGGATATCTACCGTTCCGCGTGACCCATTCTACAGCCACACACACACACACACACACACACACACACACACACACACGCACACACACAAATATTTTACACCAGATATGTACGGTGCTGCAGAGGACGATGACCAGCAAGCGTGCCCAACCGGTTGGGAGACTCGCGAGGTCAGTCAACGTGAAACGACACGGCGAAAATGGACGAAAAACGGC
>KB702593.1:0-22785 GCA_000349165.1 Anopheles christyi | reverse complement strand
AGGCAAAACGCGCTAAGAGAATGCCAGCTATTCGCCTGAGGGATAAAGTTTACTTGAAAAGCGTACAACTGAGAAAGCAAAGAAATTTTATGACCCTTCTCGTAAAAAAAAAACTCAACTGCGATGGAAACTGAAAGCAGGAAACGGAAAGAAAATAAAAACCGTGCGGGAAAATTACGAAATCCCACCCAAACGCAGCCTTGGGTTCGTTATATGGAGCGTAAAGAAGGATTTTCGGATGTTTTTTTTTTATGTGTGTGCAACTCAACCACTTATTTACGTCGATTCTTTTTCGCTATCCTGTGAGTTGAAATGAGCTACAATACGGAGCAGAAAATTGTGTAGGAAGAAAAAAAAATCAAACCAGGAAACGACCGGAAGTTTACCATTCGTCGAAAACGGCTCGAAGAAGTCGTAAAGCAAGTACGAGCTGGCTGGGTATGTTCACAAGTAAAATTGTGCTAAAAACCGTTTGGTAGAGTTTTCTTGTGAGTGCTACACCGCGTTGGATTTTTTTTATTATGATGAAGAATTCTGATGAAAATTTAGCTCCGTCTCAAGATTTTTCCCGATTTCGCGTAGATGAATTTCGCCCAATAAAAACTCCCATCTTCTTATTCAGCAGATTGTGCTGTAAAAATGTGTGCAAGTAGGTCTGGAAATGATGTAATACAGGTTACAGTTTTAATGTTGTATAAAAAATCAACATAATCACTGTATTTCGACAACAGAAAATATTTGTTTCCCTACCTTTGGTCACTCCTTCGATCGTTACATCAGGAGCAATGTAGCTTCTTTGACGGGAAACCATGGAAACCATGAAACCACAGAATAAGCAGTTTCTATAATTATTTTAAGTTTGGCACAATTTCGTGTTTGTTTTAACAGATGCAAATTGAATACAGAATATTGCATCGAAGAGCCATTTTTGAAGAGCCAACACATTGGCTATGCTAACAGAAAACGTTATGTAGAATTCTTAAACGATCAAGATATCAAGGTTTAAATAAATCTTTTTTTTTTATTTATTGTAAAAGTTTTTTTTCTGGAAATTCATGTTCGAGAGATCTGAATAATACAAAATTTTGAAAGTGAACTTACAAATTTTCCATCATCTCGAAACCAAATTTTAAGTTATCTATAAGTTTGGTAGAAAATAAAACATAGTCTTCTCGTAACATTCCTGATCAATTAAAACAACAATTTTTAAATATAATTTATCCCTGTAGCTGTCCCCCGTAGCAAGGGCTGCATATCCGGCTATGTTGTAATAATAAGTCTAGTAAGCCTGTATAAGGCCCACATGACCGAAAGAAGAAGAATGTTGATAGGTCTGTAATATTGTCTTGGCTTGAAATATACAGATACGCAAATACAGAGATAGTATTATAGTAGTAATAGTAGAAATGAACAAATTTCAAAAAGATTATTGGTTTTTTCCTGACATTCATTTGCAATTATTACATTGGTACAAATTCGTTGACTTAAATTAAATTACAATTCATTTTTTACGATACAATAAATGAAAGAAAACTACCGTTGTGAACCCTTTTTGCTTTGTTTTTCTCTAAGTTATTTTTTCTATCGATTTTTGTTGATTGACTGTTTTTTTTTTCCAATGCCAATAATCATCATTAAATTGTCAATGAAAGTTATAACCAACTAAAAACTAAACTAGAAAAAAACACATATAATCCAAAGCAAAGTAAGAGGCGAATGTAGGTTCAAAGCCTCTATAAAAAAAAAATATATATCCAAAGCAAAGTATTACTATGCACGTTCTACACTTGGCAACTTTTTATGGGTGAATTTTTAGTTCACTGTTTGATTGTCCGCCCTTTTGACCAAAAACTCATCCTTCAACCTCCTTCTCCCCTTCCTTTTCTTAACGTTGTCTACACAGGCATGCAAGCCTGTTCGAATGCGCACAATATATTATTCTAGTTTCTAAATGGAGATGTTTAGAAGTATTTTTTTGCACATTTACTCAAATTCATCTACATGTTTTCCATCCTTGTTACAATTTTTGTCTTGAGCATAGTGATGCTGTATATTGCAAACGAGAAATCATTCCTACAACCAGAACAAATAAAATTGTGTTCACTGAAACAAGTTCTACAGGACGCCATAAAACTCATAAAATAAATCTAGCTACCTAGCAATGCAACAAAGACGTCCGAAAAAAAAAAGGATGAGTTCGTACTAGGAATGCGTTCCTGCGTGGTTTCGTTTTTTTAAGAACGTCGTTGACAAGTTGCAGATGTTCTCAGTCAAGGGCAACCTTCTGTATATAATCACTACAAAGAGGAATGAAAGCCTTTTCTAGGCTACGAGACAAACGAGCAACGAAGGCCATTATAAAAACAGTTAGATAATTGTAACGAAAAATGGCGTCCATCGAACGATGCATACGTCTCGCAGGCACACTGAACCGTAATGTTAGGTCAACATAGGGTCGAAGCCGAGGGAAATGTGAAACTTTCGTTCGTATCGCTCCCCTAGCAGTGTAACAGAAATGGTGAATTACGGCCATCTTTAGGGATAACTTTTTTCCTCATTTCCCAGTGCCAGTTTTCGGCATTGCCCTTTCTTCGTTTTCCGATCCGTTGCCACGATTGCTCCGAATAGTGTTGCGCAATACCTTACGTCCCTTGTTTCGGCTCGCCATCGCTGCTGACCCTTATCACAATGGTAGAATCCTACCACAGCTAATGTCGAATGTATAAGACCGAGCCTGGTGTGCTCTCGAGAGGAAAAGGGAAGGGGCACTATTTCTATCTCATGCTCGGCATACGACGAACGGGGCAAAGCAGCGGGCCCAGCATTATTTATGTCCATACGCGTGTCGCTCGCTGGTGATTCCATTAAAAATTTTATGCGGGAACTTTGTCCAGCTCCCCCTGGAAGCTTCATGAAATACTGGATGCAAGCACGGCTGGTTGAAAAGGGGATGGTCCCAGGATCAGTTTTCCGCTCGATCCCTTAAGGAGAAACCAAATTGAAACCAACTTCATCCCAGTTTTCCTATCGACAAAGTAGTTAAACTGTAAGTAAAACATAATTTATCGTTCGAGTTTTACGAGTTCTTCCAAGAAGCAGCGGAGAGTGTGGAAATACATTCGCTGACAGTGTACCGTTCCACAGACTATTGCAACTGTTTCACCCACGAAATTAAAGATATATGCTAGCACAAGCGATAATACCATTTTTTCCACTAATCAGCCAAATGAAGAAATGTGATGTGTGATGGGTGTATTTCATTAATGTTGAACGCACTAATTAAAGAAGCATGCTTAATTAACTATTACTATTACGATACGATATTCAAATTAATTCACTCAACCTCATTTTTGTCTAAGCTGAAAAATGACAGTATTTTGATCGAAAATGTTTTAAGCAGGAGCGGTTTATTTGTATTAAAACACATCGACAACATGTTACACTAATGACCTCTTCAATAAATGAAAGCAATGTTTGCAATGGCCACAGTTTTTTATCATGTTTCCAACCATATACTCTTTGTGTGTACGAAACCAAAGTAAAAGCGTTACATTTCTTTGAGAATTCCGGCATATTATTTAAAGATCTCTTTTTAAAATAACTCTTTCAATCCTGTGTTGCCTTTGTTACCTTTGTTCGGATTCCGCCTCCGTCGTAAGTTTCGATTTATGTTCATGATACTACTTTTTTACTACTGAACCTCACAGCCGGTTGTTGTATTTATGACTATCCTCAGCCGGTTGGTTGATTGGTTTGACGGGAAATTATAGTGACCTTGATCACTGCTGTAATATTTCGTCACTTGCAGCCGATAGGTCTCATTTGTATCCCAGACCCGGTATTCGTCTTGGCCTCAGTACCGGTTTCTGTCCCAGTTCTAAATCTTGGTCCTGTCATTTTTTCACTTCTTTGAGGATTAGACTTCCGTCTTAGCATCGATCCTGGTTCTGTTCGCGGTAGAGTGTATTGGTTATTTACGGAAGGTCTACGGCGGTGTACAACTTAAGGATTATGTGTCCTTCCTTTGCTGAATAGGGAAATATTTGTTATCTCCGACAAATGACAAATGCAAAAAGTTCACCTTAAGTGGCCTATTTAAGTTCCCGGTCCTTGTTCCAAGTCCTGGAAGCAATAAGGACACCTGTCGTTGTGTCAAGTTCATATATTAAAAGTAGTATACGGACCGGGTCTTGTTGTTAGACTCAATAGTTAACGCTCAAATCTATTATCAAAAGTTCTGTAACGGGCCTGCTGTAACTTGTAACCGTTCAGTGAATATGGTCCTCTTCTCCATTGCGTGTATGGTAAAACACTTCTCGATAGAACAGTCTTCTAACCAGACGGAATGATAAAATGTCTTGAATACCAAAAAACGCTTAAAGAAAAATAGAAAGCGCATCAACTTCATCAACCGAGCTACACCAATGGCGAAATATGCGTTTCCATGTTTTCCCACAATCGTTGAAACAGACTTTCGCTCTCTCATTCATTTCTAATTATTATTCTTTCAATTTTCTCACGGTGTTAATTGAAATACGTAACGTTAAATGGCGCGCTAGAATGTTTATACAGTCGTAACCGCTAGAATTTGCCTCTATGCCTCTTTGTCTCTAAGGTATACTTTTTTGACAGCGTGTCGCAATTTTTGTCTCTATAGGCTCCGAAGAGATAGGCAAAACATGTTGTACGTGTCAAAAAATGGTGCCTTAGGGGCAAAAACTGTATTGGTAGACTATATATCATCCCAAAAGAGCTATTTTTCAAAAAGAAGATGAGTAGATTATGAAACTCTCGGCTATAAATATTTCTATTTCATTAAAATCATTTATGTTTGTAAATTTTAAGTAGAGCTTCAATAAAAGAGTACTCTTTGTTGAAAGAATGTGTCAAACTTATTAATCCAAGTATATTTTATTTTATGTTTTCTTTATTAACTTTTATTTCCCTTATTTAGACATTAATAACATCTCAAAGGTAATTATTCACTCATTAACAAGTGGGCACGCCATTTTAATAGTCATTGAACAGAGGTTTTAAGACTATCGAAACACAGGCATCCTGATACGGAACTTTCTTCGTTACACCTTCCCAAAACGGTGTTAGAAATGATGCTACCCCGTGCCCGACTTTTCTGATCCGTGCATGGTTTACTTGGATATCTCACGCATCTTCCTGCGCTTACGCTTTAACCCTCCCATACGCTTTATACGCTACTTACCTCTTATTTCACGGCATCAAAGACGGTTCACATAAAAAAAACGAATAAGAAAACTGCTTTGTTTACTTAACTTTATAGATTTCCAAGAGCTCTTGCGTTTCACTACCAACAGTCTAATATGCAAGATATGTTTAATAAAACTTGTTCAACCTGGGAAGCAAATATTCAACCCGTTTTGTTTGCTAAACTGTGTACAAAAACAATTAGTCCATTTGTCAATCTGTAAGTTATTGGAATTCCGTAGATGCCGCTTTATGTTTATTATTAATTTATTGTGTTGCTTTTATGTCTATATCATCTTCGATCAAAGTGAGCTATTCATATTCCAAAATTAAAAGAAATGTAATGATATCAACTACACCAATAACCAATAACAACAACAGACTACGGATAGGAGCTGCCAGGGGTGCAATGCGCATTGGTAGTAAACTTATTTTTGGAGCCTTGAGATCATTTTAACTTTAATAAAAAGTTAACCTTTGAACTTCTAGGGGATCCAGGCATCCTTTTGCGGAAATGCTTCTATGACTGTCATAGTTCTTACGCTTGCAGACCTTGATAACTGCAACGCTAACGCGATCCAATACCAACTTGCGGGTATTTTATCCAAACGATTTCATTTTCAGTATATTGTTATGTACTGAATATAAATTACACTGTTTGTACCATTCTAGTAAGTCATTATTCAATGTATTAAAGAAAAATTTGTTCTTAATGACAATTCCAATGACATTCAAAATAAACTGTGGTTTTGAATTTATTTGGCCTTATGTGATAGAAAATATCAACAAGCAACTTCATTGCGACCTCTTACCCTTCTACACGCTTACAAGCAAACCACAATTAGTCTCATGCTCGTGGGTAGAAGGGGGGAAAGACGGGGACAGAAAAACACAGGGAATATGGGTCAACGCAAAGCATGGTCCCGCTCTTCTACAATGCCAGCATTGGCTGTACTATGCTGCAATGATCGTTGCTATGCAGCTTTTCTATTATACATAGGCATCCAATAGGTTAAGCCACCCTCACTAATGCTTAAGGCTAGCAGTAGAAAACCGAAGCATCAAAAGAACCGATCGCTGTATCGTAAACGCTGTATGTCGCTCCAGCACACCGAGATCTGCTTGTATGTGTGTGTGTCGAATGGTTGAATCAAAGAAAGTCCCACAACGTAGCGAAAGCAAGACGGGAAACCAAGCAGCATTGCATATGGGTGAGAAAAACGCGCTAGTCTGTGCGAGCGTCTATGCTTACTAGCCCCAAACTCCACCAGCTGCTGAGAGCCTGGTATTTCAAACGCCTATGCAGAAAAGTATAAAGAGGAAAACGGAAAAGTTACTACCTCTATGCAACAGTGGGGGTTGTTAGTTCATCACTACTACGTGTGTATATTTTTTTTGTGTGAGAGTTGCTGAGCTTCGGCTTGCTGGGACCATGGTAACTTAGATAGATAGGTTCATACGGTGTTTTGCTCTTAGCAACAAGATCCCCAACAAAATGTACGTGGTGCAATCCAAAAGTCTAGTGTTGTTCATTCCTTCTTTTTCATGGACATTTGTTTAGTAGATGTAATGGAAAAATTAAAAAAAAACAATCTCTGGCAGTACGATTGCCCTCATTCGGTGGAAATTGATGTCGTCCAGTGTGGCATCGTTCATTATGATTTTATGAAGCCACCAAAAGCATAAGCCTCGGCGTGAACCTGATACGCAAGGCTACAGGCAATAACCGGGGTTTGTGCGAAGCCTAAAAACCTTTTAACATCCATCGTCACCGACACCGCTAGCATGGACGATCACAAATTCTCCTCCGTTGACCATGGTGAAGGCTTCTACTTTCGATTTCGTTTCATTGAAGGTTCCCTCCTACTTACCAATTTATTCGTATGTGCCTCAACCTTTATCTTTCCCTCCGCCATACTTCTTCCATAGTCACTCGCTACCTTCCCCGCCTAACCCTTCCGCCTTTCTCTTAAGCTTTAGTGGCTATAGAAGGCCTAGCCTACCATGAGCACTACTATATTTCTTACCTTAAAAAAATAGGCACTACCACTGCAGTGGCAACTATCTAACCAATACCAATACACTGTACATTGGTGGGCACGAATCAAACCCTGCATCAATGGAGCAGCCTCTAACTAACACAGCCTTTCTGTATTTCCAATCTCTGTCGCACGATGGCCATGTACCGCGTTCCCTACCAGCCGCCAACTTTCCTGCCGTGTGTCCAAAAATAACATTTAGTGAGTAAGTCCCTGGACCGTGCGTCCGTTCGTCGTTTGTTCTGCATTGGTGGAAGGAAAGACAGTGATGGAGAAAACGGTCTAACTCTATTTTCCATTTTTAGTTTCGGAACCAGTTATTATACCAGAGAACCCAGCTGAGCCGAGTGGCATGGCGCTTATGCAATTCCATACTGTGAGAGATCGGTGGTGGTTGGATTTTCTATGGTTTTTGCTTCGTTTTCCATCCCCTAGACTCTTAGCCGTTCACCAATGGATCGTAGGTTTTGTGTATGGGTCTTATTTTTTTCCTTGAGACGCGAACTAAACGGGCCTTGTGAGCAATGCTTTAAGCCTAGATGAAGCCTAGCGGTCTCACCACTGGGACGCCCGCACTGTTGTCTGGAGCGCTTGAAAAGTATATGCTTGGCCGTGGCCATTGATGTTGGCACACTTTCAAAGATAGCCTTTCCCCCGTCAGTTTATGTTTGTTGCGACTATATGTTTTCCTACCCTTCCGAGCTTTCGATCGTGAGCGGGTGGTTGGTTTCCTCTTGTTTGACTGTCGTTAAGAAATCTAGCGGAAAGGTTTCGAAATGGAATGGCAAGCTGTGGAGTAACTGTGCGCTTGCATTTACAGCAGAAAATTCGATGCGTAAAGGAAAGTGAAATTGTTCAGGGTAGTGTTAAGTAATCCGAAATTTCTTTGAGCTCAGCCATTATTACACCTAGATCGTTTTTTCTTTGCTGTATTTTTTACTTTACTTTTTCGTCTCTCTCTAAAGCTATCAAATTGATTCATTTTTAGTTAAAAGTTAGAAATTAAACAAAATCTTCTGTGAGTACTGTTGTGGAAACATTCAATAAAAAATAACTTCTGGTTTATTTCTATGCTCAAATCACATGTTTGAGGAGCACGTCTAAATTGTTTACAACATTATTGCTACCAACCATATTAAAAAGTGAACTCAGATATCTGAAACATACATCCATTTCAGTCTCTGATTCTTCCTCTTTAGTTGGGGGGGGGGGGGACAAAAGACTTCTAAACAATCCAGGATATACTTATCCATAATTCATTGATTCAGCAAGTCATAAGACATTCATTCTTCGGCAGCAAACAGATTTGTACTTAACGCTTCAAACATCAGGACATAACGTACATATAACAGTTTGCTCGCTCTCCATCTAGATCATTCAGCTGATTTTTTATAGGAAAGAGGAGAACAGTTGGAGCATTGAAGACATTTTGAATAAAATTAATGTAAAGTTTACATTTTTCTTTTTCTTTGAAAGGTGAACCTTGTAGCATAACAAGCTACAGTAAAAGGGTATACGTTTAAAATTTAGACTGTTTCAAACATTTTTATCTACGTTATGGTTGTAGTGTAGTATAGTGAAAAACTGCTTAAATAATGGTAACTAGATTAATGAACAAAATATATGTGAATACTTAAAAATGTAATTAAGTGTAAAATTTAAGTCCAATATACTGAAACAAGCTACCGGAATGGCTCTTTTGTATTGCCATTTTGAATTATTGTGTATGTAGCTGATATAATAATTTACAACAAACTCATAGATCATTGTACAAAAGGTTTATTTCCCTATAAAAGCTTTTCCAATGCTGTTTTTGTCATGAACGATTATTTTCTCCTTTGAATAGTTAATACGATTTCATTTCCATGATGCTGATAATTATGTTTACCTTTACGATACGTTTTGTTTAACAATGCCTGTGAAATTGTACGTTACATAATAACCTGAATTGAGTAAAGAGTTTCAAGGGCCTTAGTAAAAAAATATTCTGCACACATTCATTATAGACCAGATTTTTTTCAAGTTTTGTAACAACATTTCTCGTTTATATTATGTTGTTATGCTTAGCACTAATAAAAAGAATTATAATAATGAATTAATAATATAATACTGAATTCACTTTCTTGATATAGAGAAAAAAATAGCAAGAAAACTAACAAATGCATTTAATTAACGTCAATTATGTAATCACGAACAAATGAACAAAGCGGTTTACCAGATATGTTGAAATCTAGCCATTCGCCAAACGCCATCTATGAGTGGCTAGCGGCAACACTTTGAACTGATAACTTAAACATGTAAATCAAACATTTCTAGCGCAAGCCTGACTTTTTACATTCATTTTGCATGTCAAACCTAACTCTACTTGAGTTAACTCTCTGGAATACTCATAATGACTCAATTTGGATGACTGTAGGCAATTATGCCAACGTTATAACGTTATATTGTCTATAATAATGCCATTTTTTCCACCACATCAATATACACCCCTACAATAATGCACAGTACAACACATGGCCATTAACGGCACTAACAATTAAAACTATTCGATTTATTCCATCAACAGGTAGTCACATTAAGCCATAACTTCCAATTCATAAGTATCACCAAACCCCTCCCAATCAAAGTCCCGGCACATAATCTTTTGTTCTACCTATTTGAATAATTGAGGGATTATGGTGAGCTTCCTAAAGTCCGTCCAGAATCAGATTGCTGTTGTAATTGTTCATAAAAAAATCTAGTCACTGTGTGTTTCACTCTCTCGGCACGGGATTTAACGCATGGCCACCGTACGAAAGTCTTCTAACAATACCCCACATCGACCGCAAAATACCGATGTAATCCAACCTTCGCATAGTTCCGTCACGTTTCATTCGCAGTCGCATGCTATAAGGTTTTCCGCTGTGTTACTTTTCGCCCCGGAGGAAGTGGGCGCGTTGGTTTTTTTTTGTTTTGGGTTGGTACTCTGTCACCATTGGCATCAACGTAACGCCATCAAAAAGACACTCTGAAAGGCTTGCCGGGTTTTTTTAGTGGCAGCGAAGGTTTTGCAAGATTGAGTTTTGAAACATTGATGAACGTCATAAAACCTTCCGTAGCGGGCGTGATGTTTTGATGCCACCGTATTCAAATCCCCAGGGTCATTCCGATCCTTGGCTCAGTAGCGTCTAGCTGTACTGGCCCTCGTCGCTGTTCCCAGTGGACTTCGACGGGCTGGTACCGCACGCTCCAATAAAGCAACCTGCCTACCATCGGGGCCGCGCAAGTCGGCCTCGGTTTGGGCTGAAAATCCCATCCGGAAGGACGCTAGCTGAATGTGATTGTCGAAAAATTTCCTACGGACGACCTTTTTACGATGCTTGTTTATTGGTTTACAGCACCATTATAAAAGTGCATCCCATGTATATATATATTTAACCCTTGCCCTACGCATGCCGATGGGATCGACGGGCGAAATGGTCCTACGCTGTCAGTCCATTGGGTTACTCTGAACCAGTTAAATGATTAAAGCGGAGCAACTGTACAGATCAAGGTACAGCTCACCCGAAAGGCATGCCAAAGCTATAACTGGCGAGTCCCTGAGGGTAAATCACTATCGTACAAAGGCGTGCGGCAGCTAGAGCTTCGGAACTATCGTTTCGAAATAGGTCGAAATCAACGGTAAGCCGCCCTGACCTTGCTCTGTTTTTCTAATAAATTGCTTCAAATTTCCAGGTCCGTCATACAAATTCGCTTCCATTATCCCTGCACTGTTGTCCTTGGCATATGCAGTGGAAAGCAAGCTGCATTCAATCCTTTCGTTTAACTGTGCGTTGCGTATTTGCCTCGAAAGGCAACGATTTTATGTTATCCTTGAGTACCAAAAAAAAATACAATTAACTGATAAAAAAACTGTAACAAACCCTCTTCTGTACGTTGTTTGACCTCAGTTTACAGTTATCGACCCAGAGTTGTTATATGTTCGTTTTGTACTTTTCACCATCCAATTCTTGTGCTTTTTTACAAATGAAACGCGTAACGATTTTTGGTTTTCGTTCATTTCTATTGTGTTGAGGTTGAGATTTTCTTAGAACCCACGGACTATGCACGGGATTGTAAGTACATATGGATGACATTTTGAATATAGCTCAAGGATATCAATACTGACAGACTCACACTCATCCAGATGAATGTAATTTCCTCCACGAGCCACACGAGCACTGTCCGCACAGTTCAAAAAGGTAAGGTAACAGTGAAGCAATTGAAATATTGGAGAATTCGACCGATAACTCCATTACGTTAAAAAAAAACCGGAAAAGTTGTTTGTTCCACCACCATGGTGCTACTGACAAACATCGAAGCCGAAGGGTGCTCCTTAATAAGTTGCTGAACTTTAGCTATATACAACCCGTTGCAGCCGTTGCAGTGAAACTGGTATCAGAGCTAGTTTAGTTCTGCGTGCATTCTCATTCGATTCTACCGAGCGCCACACGCACTCTTTCTTTCCGATGCATTGGACGGTATTCCAACTGCGAGCAATTCACTGCCAGTATTGCCATCTATGGCAATAAGACAATCATAAAATGAGACCTCCACAGACACGGTAGACCTTCACTGCGGCAAAACTGCTGGATCCGGGGCACGTGAAAGTTCCTAGCTTGATTTTACTGTTTCACTACCTGGTGAAAGGATATGCGTGGCGGTGCACGCACGATTCAAAGTCAAAGTAGCCACTGGCCAAGAACAGAACATGTTTCATGCTCGCATGATGAGCGTTATCTTGGAAGTAAGAGATTTATTTATTTATTTAAACAAAAAACACACATTCCATCTAAAACACTTCAAACAAAAGACTTCTCTTCTTTTAAACGTTTTTGTTATTTATTTATCAATAGCAATAAGATTTTCGCTGTTTTTTAATTAGAACCAGCAGGATGCCCAATACAAGCTTTTTAAATTGGCATTTGGTTTTGAATTCATGTAGAAAAAAAACGAATTGATGATGAGCAAAGTATTGATTGAACCTTTTGGGCGAAATAACATACTTAGTGAGATTAAAATTTAAGACAAAATTTCATAACATAATATTTTCTATATAATCTTTTGCTTAACAAGGATTCCATGTTTTAAACATATTTTGATATTGGTACAAAGAATATGTGGAAACAAATCTTAAAGAGATACATGGGAATAATAAAACTAGAGTAAACAGTGTAGGAATACTAGATTGAAATCAAATACCTTTGTTCTCTGTAAACAGTTCATAGTAATAGTGCTCAAGAATGACAATTTTACTTGAAGAAATGGTTTCCCTTATTGAACAGAGTTTAGTCAGGGGTTTATTTATTCGATTGAATGCAGATAATGCAAACCTAATGGCCGTTCACATTTTCTACCATAAAAGACAATTCCAAGCGTTGGTCGTAAAGAGCCTTTCGATAAAGGAAGCACCTAACGAAAAGTTATGTAGGGGTGTTATGCTCGTAAACCTTTTCCCAATTCTCTACTTCCTGTAATTTTGCTGTTAAGATAAAGAGCCAATACAGTGCCTTATATATGCGCGTGTTTCTGTCAGTGTGTTTGCGTGTGTGAGAGTGATTTACGGAATTTTCAAAAGAGAATGCTTCCCCCGACACATTTGCGCCCCTTACCCTTGGGATGAACCTACGATCGCGCTTTGATAATACGATTCCAGAAAAGCAATCAAATGGAACATCGTAAAACATTGCCCATGTCTTTGTACGTCACTTTTAGTATCCTTTGCGAGGCGCAGCTGTTTTGGGATCTGTCCGCTACACCAAGGAGAAAGATGAAAATTCCTTCAAGATTTAAAGGAGTTTTATTTTCAAGAAGATTGGCTTCCCTTCCTTTTCTCCGCCTTGCATAGCTGCAAACAGCCTATGTGCTGGAAAATACGACAAAAAGGAGCACTTATGCACATGCGTACAACATGTGCCAGTAATACTGGGTGAGCCAATTTTCAGTTCCGTTGTCCGAAAGTGGAAAAAATCCTCCTCTTTCATATTTCAAACCAGCGCATTTTTTTGTGAAAGAAAAGTTCAGCAAATCCGTTTTACAGCAATAACCATGAACGCTGTTTTATCCTGCAGACGAGCTATCTCTTTCATGTTCCGGTTCCTATTCCTTTCTCTCGCTCTCTGGATATTTACTCTCTGTCTTTCGTTCTCGTTTCTGGCATCGTCCGTAGTAGGTGGAGCCATGGCAACCATCGCCTAAAGGTGGCAGTAGGCATGAGCAGTACAGTAACGGCCAGGAAATAGAGAAAGGCTGTTACATACGCATTTATGTTTTACAGTTGGCGTGGGAAACTGAAAACCCAGCTAAAGGCAGGGAAGAGAGACGAACGCCAACATTTACCGTACATAACGCGAACACTTTCTAGGATTGGCTTTCTCTAAAGTAATGCCACGAAAAAGCGAGACAAGGATAGGCTTGCGCCATCTGGAAGGATGTCTGTTTATCCTGTACATAAGGAATTTGCTTTCTTGAAAACGACAGCGCTACTAAAATGGTAGACTTCCTGCACAATCTCAAAGCTTCGTTGCTTATTTATAATATGGTATTTTATTAGCAGTTTGGATTTTTTAATTCTCTTCACATAGTTTTTTGTATGACTAGCTACTAGTTTCAAAATCAAAGGCATTTTTAAATTTCCCTTTAAAAATTTAATTAAAAACAAGGTGTTTGGAAACATAATTTGTAATAAAAATGGAACTAAACACTTGAAACTAAAATTAAGGATAAAAAAGATTTCAGTTCCTTTGCATATACAGGGTTTTTCGGCCCATCTAATACTGTTAGCACCATTTCTGGACTCTTTGGCACGGAATGTGAAATTTTGGCAAAATGTAAAACAATTAACAAGTCAGAAATCACGTTACTTTCGTAATAAATGAATGTATAGAGTTTTTCGGCCTATCTAATACTGTTAGATAACCTATAACGTATAACGTTACGAACAAACTATTATACTGAACATTTTACTTCGGTTGCCATATAATTCATTTCAGATCCCAGAGGTTTCATAGAGGTAAGGACTACGCTCCAGCGCGACAAATTTTTCATATCTCGTGCCAAAGAGTCCAGAAATGGTACTAACATAATTAGATGGGCCGAAAAACCCTATAAACACACCTTAAAAACAAACAATTAGCACATTGTTCATAATTTTGTTTGATTTTTCCAATATAATTATCTATTTGTTGATGAACTAATTTTAAGTAATAACCACGCATGGCGAGGCAACTAGCCATATAGTATAGACATTAAAAGGGATGATTCACTTTTCTTGCTTGTCATAAGTTATTTTAAAGAAGCTTAAATTATTGAAATAATCAATCAAAAAAGGAACGAATCGGAATATTTTTTACTTTATTCAACTTGTTCCCGAAATGCTAGCAACTACATTTTTTATGCAAAATCTTTTTTATTATGCCTAAAAATAAAAAAATATCGTAATCAAACCTTTTCTTCAATGATTTTTACTGTTATGTGTCGATTAATAGGAGTTATTAAAGTTATGTGTTTAAACTAAACATACTATGTGCATGCATTTTAAAGAAACAAACATTTGTTTAGTACCTGTTTTAAGATTAATAAGATTTATATATTTTTAAAAAGCTCGAGTAAATTGTGAGGATAACCTGTAACGGGTTTTTAACAATTAACAAGATTAAGTAACGTGAAGGCATCTAATGCGATATAAGTTTGGCAATTGTATCTCACTAGCACATTTCCTTTTTACTTTCTCCTATCATATTAGTTTGTATGTTTTTTTTGCGATATGCGATTTGTTCTCTGCAGTTTTAATATAAAATATTAAATTATCCGTTGTTTACGTACGAGACAAAATAGGCTTTTAAGCAAGTTTGTTATTGCTTTAATTTCGCACAGATCTTTACACTACTCTTGCACGCTGACAAGTGACCGAAATGCGTATGAATTAAACAAAATTGACTTCATCTTCTCACTTTCAATTCCCACCAGAATGAGGTGTTCTCTTATCACTTGTCTGCGGCAAAAGACTACTCTCAACGCTACGTAACACGACTTTCCGACGCGTAAAACCGTAGCGAGCCATCTTGCATCATCTGGGCGACGCTCGACAGCGATCTCGACTTATCGGAATTTATTATTAATAAAGCTCGCAACTTTTGCAACACAACTGCGCCTAGACGGTTCGATTATTTTGTAGAACGTTATGTTTTATTTACGATTTCCCGACCCCTCGTTGTTTGGTTCACCGTCATCGTCATCGTCACTATCATCGCCGGAGTAATCGTCGTTACCGGAGGACGAATACTGTGCACCAGAACCTTTCTCGCGGGGTGTGCTATGCTGTATGCTGTCTTGGCCATGCTGCGTGTCACCCACAGTTCGAACGGTGGAGGTCTTCATCGAGGACTGGGTCGTAGTTACAGCCGCTTTACTCCTTTCTTCCGATCCAGAATCTAGGTAGAAAACGTCCTCCTCTCGTTTTGCTGGCGTCGACGACTCACTGGCCATCTCTGTACTGGTGGTTGGCGGCCTATCCGTCACCACTAGCGGTAACGTTGTTGTTGATGATAATGATGGTGATGATGATGATGATGATGTCGTTGTTTTCATTGTAGTGGTAGGAAGATGCTTTACAGGATTGCCATTTTTGTCGTGCAACATCGATCCGTGATTGGCACTTTCGTTCAATCGTTCCACCAAATGACCGTAGAGAAACAGCATCCCAACACCGAAACAAACACCAACACAAACTATTAGCGCCAAGAAACCGACACACTTCCTGTTAAAGGCTTTCGACCTTATGTCGCCCATTGTTGATCTTCGCGATCCATTCGCTAGATGGTTGATGTTTTTGGTGCCCTCGACCACACTGGCTGCACTGTCCGCTCTGTTTGCGGTGCCGTTCGATTCTATATCGTTCCGAATGGTAACCATGATAAGCCGATTGATGATGGTCGATCGTATTTTGAACGCCTATTCCACGACTGATGGATGTCGCTGTTTTATCCTGAAAACGTCTTTCAAACCGATCGCACAGGCTCGTTAGCCAAATCAACTGTCGTGAACGTACATACGTTTCTTACTAGTGAAATTGTAGCGCGTCCAGTTGAATTAACCGATCTGCTGTGAGCTATCTGCGCCACTTCTACTCATTATCATCATCGGCCCGTTTGATTGATAGTGGATGCCAGGTTCTCTGTGCGATCTCGGTTCTACCCACACGCTTACACACCAGTGTTGAACCTTTACGTGGAAAGAAATGTGTATTCAAACCATAACAGTACAGTAGGTGATGAATTGCTTTCCGATTTACAGTAAGTGTTAAAAAATCATGTAACCAAAAGCTAAATAATTATTTGTAAAACATGTTTCACTAAACGGTGATTATTATGTTTGTTTATTAAGTTGTGAATCCATTGTGTACTTTCATATACAAAACCCACACGTGCATCAAATGTTGAATAGATGGATGTTGTAAAAGAATTAAAAGGAAAATCACAAATTAATCAAGTAATCAATATTAAATCATTTCTTGTAATAAGATAGAAAAGAAAAAATACAGTTACATGAGCTTTAGACTTGCAAGCTGGAGCTTAAATATCAAGCATTAAATATCAATTTTATGTAACTGTCACATCTTAAAAAGAAAGTTATTTAATACAAGAAAAGAACAAATTCAGAAAACGAACGCAGCTTTGGCTTGCGGGAAATTTGTGATTACAGAATTAAAATTTAAATTGTGTATTTGCTATTGGTTTCCTGTCATGCAAGATTGCAGGCTTGATGCTTAATTGTAAGCGTATGGTTATCGCATTATTAATGAAGAGCTGCTGCAGGATTGCCAGCAAACTGCCATTTAGTATTCTTCGCGTTTTAAGGTTTTCTGTGTAAGTATATTATGTTAGTATGGGTATTTGTAAAGGTATATCAAGAGATTTATATTTAATATGTCAATGAGTATCGCTCGTTTGGGTTCAAATAACATCATTCATTTAACCATTTCACTTCCAATTGGATGTTTTGATTTGTTCTATTTATATACATAGGTTTCATAAATTAGAAAAAACAACAAGAGAGTCAAATTGTACTGGTTTAACATGTTTTCTTTTCTTACTTCATTACCAGCAATTTATTCCATTTCCTTGCTCAGAATCTGATTGTCACTGGACTCACTCGATGCACCATAGCTTATACCAAACGGTGATAGCTGCAACCATGCAGACCGTGGAATGCTAAATTTCCAATGAAACCCTCCGGCCGACTGATTTTCGTCTGCCAGATCTGGTGTAGCACTTTGATTCGTTAATTCATTCTCCATCCTGTGCACCGTAACACTTGAAGTATTGTAGTCTGTCGTTACTGGTTTCGGTTGGTTATCCTTGTCTTCTCCATTTGAAAAAGTAGTTGATCCCGGCCCAGTTTTCATAGACTTCTTCCCATCGTTGCGGATTTCTGGACGGTTGAGGTTTCTATCCTTCGCTTCATTAAACGTTAAGTTTGATTCGTAGTTTGCTTCTACATTCTGTTGTTTTCCCGTATCCACCATTCGCAATTGCTGTTGTTGTTGGAACAATGTGAGTAGCTTTTCAACATTTGCCGCATTCGATTCATGCTTAGCCAACAAAATATCGGTCAGTCGGATAACTTCCTTCACATCCTGAATCTCTAGTCGGTTATCGATGCTTTGTATTTCATTCCAGTGATAGAACAGTGCCATTGCGAATGCACCAAAAACGAGTGAGCTTAAAGCTACTAACGTGTAGATCACTTTCCTGTATCCCATTGACGCTGATGGTTTCACGAAATCGGCATACACCGCACGTTCAACATCGACTTTCTGTTCCATGCTATAGAAACCGACCTAGCACTTGTAGTTGCTGCTTGACGATAATGCACTGCTATACCGACTAATGGATGTTCTGCATTTATCAAACTAATTTATAGGAACATTCATGCATGCATTGTCATAAGGATCTGTTATCAAGCAAACCTTGAATCCGTCTGCTCCGTTGATTGGGTGAAGAACAAAACTGCACATGATCAACTTCAGGGTGAAGTGATTAGATTTCATTTTGAAGGCGAAGGATTGTTTACGATTTCCTTCCATAACTATAGTCAATGTTTGATTGATCAAATCAAACAACTTTGAAAACTAGAGCATTGTTCTTTGCAAAAACCATGCCTTTATTTTCCCATGGGTAAAAAACACTGCACGGAGGAATCTCTGAAAACATTTAGTGAAAACATTTTACGTTTTTCCCTATTATAAACAGCCCATAAGCAGTTCCAGACACTCGTGAGTGGAATAATAAGTACTTCACGTTGTAATATAATAAGAACTAAGAACATTCTCATCACAAGACATACAGCCTAAACAACTTATGCTTTTTTTTCTTTTCTTGTGTAAACCTTTATTGGCATACTTTAACAATACAATTTACTCGTCTTCGATACTTGCTTCTTCCATTTCCTCCGTTGGAGGTTCACAGCTGCTATTCGGCGCGTATCTCGATTTAAAAACGTTCGACACTGCAGAATACAATATTAAAATCAGCAAACAGTAACAATAGTGATATAGTAATGAAACAGCCACTTCTACTTACCAACATCATTGTCGAGTAGGTTAACCACACAAAAATTCTTTGTTTTCAAATCTCCGCCTAGTGCCAGTGTGAATGGGCTTTCATCACATTCACCCAAACACTGAATAACACCAATTTTTGGATTCTTTTGGAATACCATGCGTGCGTCCTGCTCAGTAATGTCCCATACTTTTAGCGAACCGTCCGCAGAGGCAGTCGAGAGCATTCCCTTCACCTGGGCACTTAGCACGAGACCGGTCACTTCCTTTTCATGCGCTTCCTTGGACCACAGCGGTCGTTCATCCTGACGACTGTCAACATAGTGCATCTTACCATCATTTGTGCTGGCTACAAAGCAGTTCTGGTTAAAGTGATCCCAGCATACACGCTCTACTTCGCCGCCAAGATTCCACATTTTGAAGCTGCTGCTGTCGTCGGTTGTAGAACGGCAGTCAAACACTTTTACTTTGCCATCGCAACTCCCAACCAAGAGAGTTTCTGCTCGCTTCGGATGAAATGCTAACGTCTGCACCTTCTCTTCAAAGTCGCGTATCGTAGTGTGGGGTGTACCCTCCTCAAGGTCCCATAATATTACCGTCTGATCTACCGACCCGCTTGCCAGGATATGTCTGCAAAATAAGCACATCACATCAATGCGGTTATTCCATTTCACAACCCCGTGTCGCAAAAGCAACGGTAAACCCACTGCAAATGATGATTCCATGATATGTCCAGCACAGCGTCAGTGTGGCCTATCTTAGGAAGGTTCTTCTTTCGATTTCCTTTAGAGCCGAGTTTGCACACTGGTTCCAGCGAATCCTGAATATCCAAATCCCAAAGTGTAATAATAGGTTCCATGCAGCCGATTGCGCACATGTTGCCCGGTTTATCGCTCCCCGGATCATAGTTGAGCCATTCGATGCAGAGCGGAGGGCTCGGCAGTAGAAAGTCGTGATGAATATACAGACTTCCTTCTTGTTCGTTGTAAACTGAAATGAGCGTACAAATAGCGTGCGTAAGTGTTTCTAAGTGTAATTTTGTTGTTACAAGTACGTACTGTACACTTCCATCGAGGCGCTGTCATTCTGCACGTGGCCAACAAGTATCAGGTTGTCCGAAGGTTTAATGATTTCATCTTCAGCATCAGAATCTTCATCGTCCTGGATATTTTCTGTTGGGTCAATTACGGCCACAGTACTTAGATGCAAGCCGCTTGTACCGGCTGGAGGAACAAAGCAAAACTCACAATTAGACTCACGCTTGAAAGCTACCTTTCGACATTTACTCACTTTCTTGCTCATACGAATCAAAATGATACTCATCAGTTCCTTCGTTTGTACCATCTGCGTTCATTCCTGCCAATCTGCTGGCTCTTTCAGATAATCCCCTTTCACTATCTTCATTCTCTTCGTCGTCAGATGTGTCCATCCCTTCTGCCCCTTCACTAAGAAACAACAAAGTTATATTTTGTACAAAATGTCGTGAAATATACAGTTGGGCTACTTACTCTTCCAGATCTTCCCTGGTCTCATTGATTATTCTTGCCAGCTCTGCCGGCGTTAATGTAACCTGTAACAAAACATAACACATAGAACATCAGTGTTATAGCCGACTAGACATTTCCAATATCTAGATTACCTTGTCCGGGTTGGCCTTTGCCACGCCACGTTTTACGAACAACAAGCTCGGCACAAAGTTAACATTAGGGACCTCATCTTCCTGATCAGACTCCATGATTATTGCGTGACAACGTTAATTTTACGCTCCTCAATGCAGCAATCCGAACGCACCAAACACGTGTTTCTACCTTTAATGTTTTGTTTACCTTTAAGCTGACAACACGCTACGTCACAATCATCATCATGACAGTTCCCAGATAAATGTTATTGTTTTGTAGAAAAATCTTGCAGAACGTTTCTGAAAAAGAACCTCGAACAATGTTTTTTTTTGTTTTTATTTTATTTTGTTTATGTAGCCAAGATTTTATTTCCTACAAAATGCATGAAATTTGGATTCCCAAGAACTGCACCCGCTACGGTAACCTTAAGATGGGACCAATTTGATCAACAAGATATGTCTAACAAAGGTGGCCAATTTATTCCTAAAGCTCTTTCTGCAATGAAAGCCCATGATTTTGGAAAAAAGTTTCGTTAAATGTTGCAATCGTTGTTTCTTTCAATTAAGCAATGTCTACACGTAACTTCACACCGGATACATTTCAACGCTGTTTAATGAATTATCCGATATTTAAGCTCCAAGAAACCAAAAAGGACATAAACAGCAACGTACTGAGTTCCATACATTTTACTTCACTACGCCTTCTTCAGCTAGGTCCGCTTTCGATACGATTTGAAAGCAATGGCGATCTCAGGTACTTTGTGCGCACCGTTTTTGATATACAATAAGAAAACCACAACGACTGGTTTCCGGCTTAAATTTTAGTCTTTAGGTCCCTTTTAATAAATTATTTTAGCTTTCAATAATTATATTTCATTGCCACATTCTAGCCTATATTGCGGGAGTATCGGATTATACTTCCATCAACGAATGAGGAACGCTACATTAATGTTAAAGCTTTGCTATTTGACAGCTGGCGAGCTTTTTCTGAGCAGCGATACACAACTGCCACTGTATGGGAACGAGGCTATGGAAGATGTTTTTGTTGTGTTTGAAATTTCGTTGAAGGAGGTGTCTGTGCTGCTCGCGCTCCTACCGTAAAGTGATTTTCTGCCTGGCTAGAGGTTTCCATTTGATAGATGTGCCCTTTTGCGGGGAAAAATCAAGAAGTAAGTGTGCTGTTTAGCGAAACATCATATTTCCAAGCATTTAATGACTCGGAAGAATATACTCTTTCTCACCAAACTCCAAATCCTTTATGCGAACGCATTCTTTGTCGGACCATCGCATGAACAAGCGCGGGACATGTTTGCGTGAGTGTTGTTTTTTATCCCGTTTAATAGGATTTTGATAGGCTGGTGTCTGTGATTTGAATTTGTGCCCGCACAGGGTTGAATTCAATGTTGCTTCGTTGCCGTTGTGTTTAACAGTTCGTTTCAGATAATCTGTGTTGTACTGTTATATGAAGTGGCTTTCGAATACTACTTTTATTGGAATCATATGTTTGGTGGTGTTCAATCGTGTTAGAGCTCGTTTGGCATTATTTCTCGATCGGTTATAATAAGTTTTTTCCATTGATAGTCCAAAAGTTTTCGTGTAATGTGGTAGTCGTACATAAAAATACACACAATCAAGCCGCTCCCTGGTGCTGGAAAGAAGGTATAATAATGTAAGTAATAGTACACACGACGACGTCTGTTCGATAATTGAAAACGATTGCCAAAAAGTGAAGAAAGTGTAGCTGCAGTTGGTCGTTCAATGACACGCGTGCAATGATGTAAAAATCCAGCTTTTGTTCCATTTCTAGCGATGTGAAAAAGTGGTGGATTGCAACTGGAATGTGATAGTGTGCGTGAACATGAAAACTGCGAATGCGTGCATATGGGTGTGAGAGTTTGAAGAAGGCGTGTGAGAGATTTACTGAAGGAACCATACTGAATGCAGCCTAAGTTAAAGATAAGCTTCACCATTACGATGAATGGCAAGCGAAGCTCCTTCGATGATGTGGAAGCAATAATTTGTACGATTAAAATATCGTCTTGTGGAGGTGCCTAGATTATTGTACCCACAGATGTCGTTCTTTGTTTTACGGAAACGCCGCTCTGGCAGACTCGTTGTCAGTCCGTGTTGTGTGTTACATTGATGTGCGCGCGCGCGTGTGTGAGTGTGTGTGTGTGTGTGTGTGTGTGTCTATATTTGTGCGAATCCCGCTGTGTGTGAGAGAGGTTTGTGATTGCGACTGGAGGATCGTGTTGTGTCGATTGTTGCTTTTCCCTTGCCATGGTTCCCGCATACATGAAGCTCTACTTTTCTCAGCGTTAATTTGTTTC
>KB702582.1:0-22782 GCA_000349165.1 Anopheles christyi | reverse complement strand
TTCATTTTTAGCAACAGCCAAATTCTTAATTTTCGACCAGTAGCTGACACACCACCCAATATGTTCTCGATATAAGTGAAAAGCCGCTTAACAGCCGTTTGACCTATATACTTCTAACCAGCTCATTTTTATAAAGCAAAAGAGCCGCCTTTGTTGACCACTGGTGGACAACTAGACCACTTACCTTTCGTGAAGGTGCAATTCTTTCATCCTGGCCCTCATTGCCAAAATTTGGTGAAATCGAATATTCCGTTTTTTTTTGCATGATGCGAGTAACTGCTTTATATGTCAAAACAGTGGTTGTTAAACAACATGGTTGTTGTGTGGTTCATTGAGTACAATAAAAACCTTTATCTCGTCCCCATTGCTGTCGAGCTCACTAAACAGTTGGAAAAAAATTCATTCCTTCTACATTGAACTGGAACATTAGCTGCTCCTCGATTTCAGCGTAAATTATTCATTCTCTAGCCTGTCCTTGACCTGTTTTAGCATCAGTTTCAGTCACGAATCGTAGTCATAGATTGTTTTCTTTTCAAAATTTCATTAGAATAAGAAAAAATGACAAAAAACATCCGATCTTTTATTTATAATTACAAATCGATGTATTTGCCCCCTTTTTCGGTGAGGCCAGTTCAGCATTGCCCTCCGTGATGAATAGAACTCTGCACGGCGTTTCTTAAATCCCGTATGACTGCCGCCTGATCATAGGCTCGGATGATCGCAGTCCCGGCAACGACCATATTGGCACCCGC
The DNA here is from genome assembly GCA_000349165.1 of Anopheles christyi. Classification (NCBI taxonomy): domain Eukaryota; kingdom Metazoa; phylum Arthropoda; class Insecta; order Diptera; family Culicidae; genus Anopheles; species Anopheles christyi. The sequence continues at coordinate 22,030 of KB702582.1, read as the reverse complement.
CTTCGAACACTGTTCAATCGTGGCGAGGCCAACCCCTCCATCCACCTCAATGTCCAGTGCTGGATAGTGTTCCCTTAACCATTGTACCTTGGGCATCATATCGGCCATAAACTTTTGTCCACCGAAGCCGGGCTCCACCGTCATCACAAGCACCATATCTGCACTGTCGATGTACTGCTGGACCGCTTCCACAGCCGTTCCTGGTTTGATGGCTAAGCCGACCTTCATTCCAGACTCACGCACCTTCCTACAGACGTCCGTCACGCTGTCCAGAACGGGTTCGATGTGAAATGTGTACTGCTGGACACCGGCATCGGCCATCGGTTCAATCCACTGCTGGGGATTCTGCACCATCATGTGTGTCTCGAAAAATGCATCCTAAAATGTGGAAACCCAATTATTTACAGGGTTTGCGACTGTTTCGTGATCGACAAGCGATGTAGGCATGCAATGTTACCTTGATTTTGTTTCGCAAACACTTTACCACCGGATGACCAAACGTGAGGTTCGGCACGAAGGTACCATCCATTACGTCCAGATGCAGATAGTCAGCACCATTCGCGAGCAGCTTTTGAGATTCCTCGTGAAGCTGGGACAAATCGGCATTAAGAATCGATGGGCCGATGCGTGCACTAAGTGGGGCCATTTTGGAGCAAACTTTCTTTTACAGCACGATCGAATTACACGTTTGTCCCGTGCTCGGCCGTTTGCTAGTCACTTTGTGTGCCGTTATCGCAGCAAGGTCAAACAACGTGCCTTTACGTTAACGGCTGGAACAAGCGTAAAGCGCTGAAAAGTATTGACATTTGCTAGTTGTTTGCGAGGGGAGTTTAATCTATTTTCATTAGGAAAAACGTTTATGATCGGCAAGAATCATACATTACAAGATTGTTTGTCATAATTTTGTAAAAGATCGCTTCCAAACAGTTCTGTTTTTTTTTAATTGTACTTTTCCCTTCAACCATATCGCTACATTTTTCCTCTCAAGCTACGACCCTGTGTTGGAATGACAGTTCGCGTTACGAGACTTCCCAAAACAAATCAATTGATAGTAAGGCGATGGTCTATTACTAAACAATCAGAAAACGGATTTTTAGAAATACAATTGATTTAATCATAAAGAATAACAAAGTAAACATAATTCCAACGCATGAAGATATTAATATGAATAATACAGATCAGTTGAAAATTGTTTTTTTCTTGTGAAGAGTACAATTGTGACAGAGCATTGCAATATAAATGCAATCGCTAGAAATTTGTATGATCGTATTATCCAGGGAATGGGAGTGCGAGCTTCTACTTTAACCTTAACGTCAACACGCATACGTCATCGCTTTCCAGCTTGCGTTAGCTTGCATTCCATCAACAAACCGTCTGTTTGCAATATTTGCTCAAAGAGATGAAGAAACTATTGCTTTTTGTCGTGCTTTGCATTCTTATCAATAGTTTAACGGAAGCAAAAAAGTTTAAAGACGGCGAAAAACCAAAATGGGCAAAGAAGGATATACGCGACTTCAGCGATGCCGACATGGAACGCTTACTGGAGCAATGGGAGGTTAGTAGATTTAGGCACAATTGGTTGAGCCGGGTGCTACGAGCACCTGCGTACTACATTGTACAGTGAACTTTATTCTGTGCTTCTGTTAGGAAGATGACGATCCCCTAGAACCGGACGAACTGCCGGAACATTTGCGACCACCACCCTCGATCGATATGGGCAGCGTAGACACATCGGACCCGGAAAACATTCTGAAACTGTCGAAGAAGGGTCGCACACTGATGTCGTTCGTGTCTGTTAATGGCAATCCGACGCGGGAGGAAACGGAAGATATCACAAAGCTGTGGCAGACCAGCCTGTGGAACAATCACATACAGGCAGAGCGCTATCTGATCGATGATAATCGAGCCATTTTCATGTTCAAAGATGGCGCACATGCATGGGAGGCAAAAGACTTCCTCGTAGAGCAGGAACGATGCCTGCACGTTTCGATCGAAAACAAAGAGTACAAGGGCAAGCACAACCGGGATGAGCTGTGAGGTAGGGCCGACGGTTGAACGAGGGAACTGGAATTGAAAGATTGTCGGAAGCCGTGAATAATGTGTAATTGAAAATAAAATGCAATCAATTGGAATTGGACTGAAGACAGGGGAAAAAAGTATCATTTTATTAACTCCAGGATTGTTTAAAATGTGCCGAAATAAACATTTGCATGGGAAGGACTCTACGTAAACAAATGTTCAATTGACAGCAACCTGTCAAACGACCACGTTCGATTTGACGTGCAACGAGGAAAAAACCAAAAAAGCACATGCTTTCGTTGAATTTGTTTACAAAATTGCCGCCAGCTGATTGGCCGAAGCGGCTATCAACAAAGGTTCGTTCATGGTTCGGGAGAGATCGGCTTCTTGGAAATCGAGCCCGCCGTTTTTGACAGTGCGGCTGCTGTCACCGTAAAGCAGAAAGCACACTGCCAGAACCACATGCACAGCGAGCAAGTGCGCACTTGTGAAAACGGCAGCTCTCTGCTGTGCTTAAAATCCGGAACAGATAGTGAAGTGACACTTTGTTTGGCTTTGTTAAAAATTCTTCATGTGACTCACCGAGGCACCAACAGTGTGTGTATATGTGTGTGCGATAAGGCAAGTGGGAAGGGTCAAAAGGGTGCTGCTAGCCTTGATTACTACCACTCCCGTCGTCATCACCATGGCACCGCGCAAGATCACCATTTACCGTGTGGTGGAACAAAAGAAAAACAATAGTGTTGTTTAGGATAAACGTTTTTCATTATTTGTAGCAGGTGAGATTGGGGTGCAAGTCTTGTGGAGAAAACGAACAGTAAGAAACGTGAAAAGTGCAAGGGTGTAGTTGTACTGGCGCAGGCCAATGATGTCATCGCTGTTCGGTGAGCTTGAACCATCATCCATCCCAGTGTGTTAGGCCAGTGCAGTTGTAATAGTTAGGAAAAAGGTGGTGACAAACACTTGTTTGTGTGTTTAACCATACAGCGCTCGCTCCCGGTTCTCTCACGGGTCCACTTTGGACGGTGATAGCAAGTGCCACAAGTCCAGATTCGTCGTAGTAGCAGCAATTCTCCCGCACTGTAGGTTCATGATAACAGTGTAGAAAAGCGTGAAATACGACCCACTCACGGGAACGGGAGGACGGACGGGGGCGCCTGCTTGTGTGCGTCGCATTTTAATTCGTTTCCCTTTTTTTTTTCAATGCGTAAAATAAAACCACGGATGCGGGGTGCAATATGTGTTGGGTGGAAAGTGTACACTCTAAAATAGAAAACATCGAAAAACAAAGCGATAAACACGTGTGTATGTAGGTGACGGTATCGATGCAAGTGCTGTGACCAGTGGATTAATGTAACCAAGAGTAGAAGCAAACGAAGGAGGAAAAATGGTGTTCGAAAGTATCGTCGCCGACGTGCTGAACCGATTCGTCGGGGAATATGTGGAAAACTTGGACAAGAAGCAGCTGAAAATTGGCATCTGGGGAGGTAAGTGTGTATGCTACCAGCGAAAAACACGACGGTGACTAAATCGTCAAAGGTGGTTTGTGGGAAAACGAAAAAGGGATGCAGATATGGGTACGATGCGTCGCACCAAACCGCTTAAACTCTCTGCAGTGTCGTCGAATCGTAGATGGCAATGACATCTTTTTTCGCACATTACTCCTTTGGTATGGGTTTAAGGTTGAATCTGATCACAAAAACACAAGCCCCCAACTTGTACCACCTTCACCGCTCAGATGCACACAGATTGGACGTTCATTGACGAGTGGTGGGGATGCATGATTAGCATGCTATGTTTAGTATGACTTGTGATTATGGCAATGCTTTGTATGATTTTTTTTTTGTTGTGTTTCCAATGTTTGTTTTTTCTTTTTAAAAATGAAAAATCGATTAGACAGCTCGGTTCGTTTGTAGAGGAACGAATGGCCCAGACCAATGCTTGAATGGAATCGGTACGGCTTCGGCGTCAAAGAAAGTGATAGTTATTTGAGGTCGTTGGTACATTCCGGATTGAGATGATGAATCCTTATACAGATTTAAACTGTGGGATAATAAGCTTCTCATATGGGGTAAAAAGTTTATTAAACATCAAGTGTTTTAGTAACATGACATTTGTATGGATTCGTTACAGCAGCAAAAGTTTCTATTCTACATGTTTTCAATTAAAAAAAAAACATTAAATTAGCCGAATGACTTCAGTTTTTTATGTTCCAAGAAATACATGTTTTTATGTTTGCACAGCATATTATCTTTTATACGTTTCCTTAAAAAATCCAAATAATTGTATGTATTCTTTAGCAAAAAAAAATAAAATAAAAATCTAATGTAAATTATTAATTTCATATTTTATTTTTAAGTATGTTTTTTCATTTGCCATACTATAATCTTCTTGTGTCGTCAAAAAGATGAGTAACGCTTTTTTCGATTGTTTTTGTGTTTAAAAGAAGAAAAAATTAGTTAAATACTGAATAAACTGATGACTTTGCCTTTAGGAATCAATCATATTTTAACAATAGTAAGAAAATAGGGTTTGCGGATTTATACTATAACAAGCTAATAATCAAAGCGAGTAAAAGTATTCTTTCTTGCATATTTTCATACTTTCCTTGTTTGAAAAAAAAAAAAAAGATAAGACAATCGTGGTGTTTGAAAGAAGGCGATCGATCGTTGCTCAATAATCCATTTCTCGCCATATGGATAAGAGCAAACGCGCGTGTCATACTATTTTTTTTTAAAGAAACAGCTATGTGATAAGATTAATTTCCTTCGTTATCGAAACAAGTGTTTGTTTAGATATTTATTATGGACGTACTCAACAGTGAGATATTTTGTAAAAGCAAGTTATCACGTTGTAGTAAAATATGTCCGCATGCATGCAATGTATGTTTTTTATGTTATTTTACTGTGATAAAAGCTGACGTCATTTTCGATAAAGTATTCCATTGAAGTCCGAATTGAAGACAAGCACAGGCCCAGACGGTGTAATAAATGGTCACCGCTGTGATTCAATATTATAAAAATAGACATACACTAGCTTGTCGATACGCAAAATGAAGTTGCCCAATATTTACATTAAAAAGTTTGAACGTCAAACTCATCATGGGGAAGAGTGAAACTGTAGGGGATGAAAAGAATTTTGTGGTTTGTGTCTGGTTGGAGATGTTTTGTAATGCTAGAAAAACTTGTTCCGTTTCCTCATGTCATATTTGTAACTTCCTGCTTTTGTTTTCTTTTAGGTGATGTCGTGCTTAACAATCTCATTTTAAAGCAGAGTGCTCTCAAAGAGCTGGACCTACCAGTGACAACTTTGTACGGGCATCTGGGGAAGCTGGTACTTAAAATCCCTTGGAAAAATCTCTACAGTGCGCCGGTGGAAGCGATCGTAGATAAGCTGTATGTACTGGCCGTGCCTAACACTGACGTTCGTTACAATGACGAAAAGGAGCAGCGCAATGCGTTCGAGACGAAAAAAGCTGAGCTTGCTCGTATCGAACAGGCGAAGAAAAATGAGGAAGAGAAGGAGAAGGTTACGCCGGTAGCAGACAAATCGTTTGCAGAAAAGCTGACCACCCAGATCGTGAACAATGTGCAGATCAAAATATCTGATATACATATCCGGTATGAGGACACGACTACCACTGGGCATCCGTTCGCGTTCGGTGTGACGCTGAGCAATCTGAGCGTGCACACCACCGACGAGAACTGGGTACAGACGTTGGTGTCGGAATCGGTGACGAAAATATACAAGATGGCACAGCTGGAAATGCTTTCCGTGTACATGAACTGTAACACTCAGCTGTTCCAGTACTCGGATCCTTCGGAGTACAGAGCACTGTTCGAGGCATCGATTGCGTCCAAAACGCGACAACCCGTCGACTATCACTACATTTTTGGACCAATCAGTTCGGGTGCGTGTCTCGAGATGACCCCCAATCCAGAGCTAGGAGACGTGCCATTCTCATCGCCCAAGATCAAGCTGAAGCTGTGCATGGAAACGCTGGCCATCGGCTTAACCCGTGTACAGTTCCAGAACACCATGCAGCTAGTGGAAGCGTTCGGGCGTATGATGCGTGCCATGCCTTACCGAAAATACCGGCCGTACGGATACGGGTACAAGGGCAACTACAAGGAATGGTGGCATTTTGCCTACACCTGCATCCTAGAGACGGAAGTGCGCCGTCGTAGACGAAACTGGTCGTGGGAAAATATGATACGCCATCGGCAGAACCTGCGCCGGTACGAGGAAGCGTACCGTGCGCAGTTGACGGCGAAAAAATTAACACCCGAAATCGTGAACCGTAGCGAGGAGTATGAGAAAATACTCGATCTACATAATATCATCGTCATTCGGCAGAAGGTAGCGCTGGATGTGGAAAAGGAAGGGAAACGCCAGGCGGAAGAACAGAAGGCGGCCGGATGGTTTAGTTCTTGGTGGGGTGGAGGAGCTAAAAAGGAAGAGGATTCCGCTGGAGGCGATATTAGTAAGTGTCGTGTGGGAAATTTCACACATATGAAGCTCTCATTAACACAATGTACATTACTTTATTTTGTAGAGAAACAGTTCGAAGCTGCAATGACACCAGCAGAAAAGGCGAAACTTTTCCAGGCCATCGGCTATCAGGAAAACGATGCACCCACTGAACTGCCGGACCATTACATTGCCCAGATACTCGAATTCGAGCTGAACTCTTTGGAAGTTTCGATCAAATCTGAACTGTCCGATAAGGAAATAGTTCTAAATCGTGTAATGTTGTTGGAACTGAAGAACGTGATTTGTGGAGTTCAGCAACGCCCATCAGCCGGCGCTATGAAGTAAAGGCATTGGTTCTGTTATGTCTAAATGCAATACTGACGTGATCATTTTATCGTTCAAATTAATACTTTCAGGGCATCCTTGGGCATGCAGGAGCTTACCATTTCCGGCCTTCGGCAGGGTGAAATACTTCCCATAATGGTAAAATCTCAACTGGAAGGCTCCAAGACGCTGCTTGACGTGTCGTTTGAAACGAATCCAGAGGACAAGCTTTGTGATCAACGGGTCGTGGTCACTTCCAGGCCATTGCAAATTGTGTACGATGCGGAAACCATCATTCAGTTGGCAAAAGTTTTCCAAACCCCGCGAACGGCTACAATCTCACAGTAAGCTTCATTGTATTTCCAATGATGTACAATATTTTAACAACACATTTCCAATATGCAGGCTGACGGATGCAGCTGCAGAAAAGTTGGTAAACATAAAAGAGCGTTCGGCAACTGGTTTACAGTATGCGATCGCAAAACATCCTCGCCTGGAGCTAAACATTGACATTATGCCCAGCTACATTATCGTTCCACATGGAGGCATATTCTCTAGCCGCGAATCGGTTCTTGTGCTCAGCTTGGGTAAGCTTTTGGTACAAACAGAACCACGACCGATCAACCAGCGAGACGTTCACACGATGCACGGAGAGGGCATTGGGCAGGAGGAAATCTTGGCGGAAATCATTCACCAAAGTTACGATAAGTTTGTGCTAGAAGTACGCGATGTACAAGCGATCGTGGCCACTTTCGACGAGGATTGGCAGGGTACGCTGCGTGTGAATACTGTGACTGAGATGCATCTGCTGGAGCCAACATCGTTCCGCATATCGGCCCATTTATGTGTGATCGATGATGATCCTCGGCTACCGAAGTGTAAAATATTCGGAGTGCTACCGTCTGTGAACGTGTGCGTTACCGAGCAACGGGTGCTGGAAGCGATGTCGATTGTCAGCAGCATTCCATTGCCAGAGAGCGACGAACAGCTGCAGCCGGCCCCGATCACGAAGGACTCAAACGTGTTCAGTTCCAGCCTATCGTTGCTCAAGTATCTGGATGAGAAACAGGTAAAGTTGCCGAAAATTCATCGCCCACCCGAGGCACTAAATCCAACCGATGCTGTTGATGGCGACGTAGTGCAGTTTACCGATCTGGAAATAAAATTCGAACTACACGGTAAGAATAAATCAGTCAAAGAGATTATCTTAAATGCTAAATATCTTTCTTTTGTTTTTAGAATGTTCTTTAACTATCTACAAAATGAACGGTGGAGGAACTGGCAGCAGTTCATCGGATGTTTTTGCAACACCTACCGAAGAATTTTCACAGTCACCAGTAGAGCAGGATTTCCATCCCCAGAAAAGTGTGGCCTTTAACATGCCCTACGCTTCGGTTGGTACAAATCAACGTAAAATCATTGTTTGTAAGGTGAAGCAGCTGGAAATGACCATGGTTCAGAGAACGTATGATCTGAAGGTAGCTCTTAAGCTTGGCGCGGTTACTCTGGACCAGTTCCGTTGGCGCAACGAGCAGGAGCGTGTGTTGAATGTCATCCAAACGCCCAAGTACGACAACAACGACGACTATCTGTTTACCGTCAACTACAGTAATGTAAGTTATTCGCACAACTAATTAATGGAACTAAAATACATAACAGACCCAATTCGCTTTCAGTGCAAGAAAAACAGTCCAGAATTCACAACGAAATATGAATCGGTCGAACAGGAGGTGGCGATCGACTTTTCTACCCTTCTGTTACTACTGCACGAGGACGCACTGAATGAGCTGATACAGCTCGCAAACGATTTTCAGATGCGATTGGAAGCAGTGGCGAAGAAAAAAGAATCTGAAACAACTGGCCTACAACCGAAGGATCACTTTGCAACGATACACGAAGAAGAGAGTACCGCCACTGCACTGCTAAATGCGGCTCGCGAAAGATTGCCAACGATATTAGAAGACGATGGTATTGTGGCTAGCAGTACCAACAAAGGTAAAGCTGTTTTGCACGAATCATGAAGTTTAAAGTTTGAAGGTTTCACTAATCCTGAGTTGTTTGGTTGCATCACGGTTTCGAGTGATTGCGATTGATTAGTTAATTAAAAATTTAAAGCAGTGATAGTTAGCTTTTCATACCTGTAGAAGCTTGCTTTGAACACTAGTGGATATTTAAAAATCTTGGCACATTCATGATTCTAGTAGATTTATTTAAATTTAAATGTAGGCACATGTTGGATTTAAACGATTGCGTTTACAAAATTCGTTAAGCTCGACATTTAATTTATGGTTAAAAGTCAAAACTGTTCAAAGCATGGAGCTCATTTAGAAAATGGATATGATTTTCAGTTAAATGGAAAACAATTTTTTTTTAATAATGTACAAATTATGTAGTGCAGTAGATAGCTTTATTTGATGTGTTTTTTTTTCTTTTCCTTTTCTATGTTTGCGACTGTTTCGGTTTCTGTTCATGTGATGTGTTGTGAAAAACGATGTTACTGATGCAAAAAATCACACAATCCTAACAACGGTACCTGTTGCCGTACCTGACCGTCCGACGCCCTACGCATGCATGATCCATTATTAACGGTTCCCCATGTATGTGTGTGTTTGTGTGATGTTATACGCGATATGTAACAACAATCACAACAACAACCCGACAACAACGCACTGCTCAAACATTGCTGGACACGACACTTCTCTGCATTGATATGTATACACACGATCACATGAAAACTGAACATCTTTACCTACCGTCATCTAAAATCTTTGGATATTACTGACGATAGTTTCTCGTAAACGTCAATCAATTGTAGATAGTATCAAAATCAGAGTGATGGCAAAGCTGGAGGATGTTACGGTGGAGCTGCAAAACGACAAGCGATCTTTAGCCGTTCTCGAAGTAAGTCCAATTGTAATAGAACTATGATGACTTGCCAGCAGTTGCTACAAGTGGGTAATTTTTTTCTTTTAAGGTTAAAAATCTTACCAGCAGCGTTATTATGAAGACCTCCTACACAGAGATAAAGTTGCGTCTAGAAGATATAGTCCTTACCGACACTAACCCAGCTACCATACACAGCAAGATACTGTCCATCATCGGTGACGATGCACTGCAGGTGCAGGTAATTTTGTTTGATGTGGACGCCACCGCAGACTACAATTCGGACAATATGCGAATCGAGGTCGTGATGGGATGCGCACGTATCGTTTTCCTCAACTGGTTCGTTACGTCCGTGCTTGCATTTTTGGACAACTTCCAAGCGGCTCAGCAACGCATTAAAGACGCCAGTGCTGCTGCAGCAGAAGCCGCAAAGAACAATGTCGTCGAGGCGTACACGCAGGCTACTCGTATGAAGTTGAATATTAAGGTGAAAGCTCCGATTATCATCATACCGGTCGATTCGAAAAGTTTAAAAGCGGTGGCGATGGATTTTGGCCATCTGAGCATTACCAACAATTTCCGGGATATACCGACGGATAATCAGCACGGTCCCGCCGTTATCGATGAGATGAAAATCGAATTGAAGGATATGAAACTAGCCAAGGTGGAAGTTTCCCAAACGGAATCTAGCGGGGAATCCTTTTCGCGGTACGGTTCAGAGGACGTATCATATGGAGTCGTTCCGGATCAGGGAGCAGTGCTTAGCCCAACTAGTTTTACGTTGATTATGAAACGCAACCTTTCCTCTGGTTGGTACCGGGATCATCCAGATATGGACATCTCAGGACGTCTTAAAGCGGTTGAGGTAAAAGATTAGGGTGATACACCTTCGATGATACGAACGAATAATTAATATGCCTTTTTTCTTAACAGTTAAACTTCATAGCTACCGATTACAGTGTGATAATGCAGATCCTTTCAAAGAATATGACGGAGGGACAGGAAGAATTTAGGAAACCAGTGAAAATTGAAAAGTCACCCACGAGCCCACAGGGTAAGTTCTGTTTTAAATATTTAACAAACAAACCAATCAAATTAAATCTATTTGCTGTTTGTGGTATATAAACTAGCGTACATTTGATAAGAAAAATGTTATCACATTAGATTATGTGCTTGAATACCACGCGCTGCTTGGCAAGATTTCAGTTTTTAGCAAGTTAATGAGCTTTCCATTCCAGTACTTTACACTTGTATGTGTTCAGTATTTTATCGGTTAAACATTGTTTCAACTGCACTAGTTAGTTGAATATTAAACAACTTTCATAAAGCTCGCATACAAAATATCTCATTCATTGTTGCAGATTTCTGTTTTATTATGTTTTTTTCTATTCTTTTCTTCTTTTCTTGCTTTTTTCTGTGTCTGCTTTAATCGTTTTATGCTATTATACTATGCTTTGTGCCATGATTGCTGCTATTAACGTACTGCATATTGCATATGTGCTTTCTGTTTGTTGCTGTCTTGAACGTGAATTGTCCATGAATATGTATCGTGATACTGCCACAATTGTAAAACGAAACGCGCAGTGTGCTACAATAACGCTGTTATTACAACTGCCGATGTAAATCTGTCGCCTGATGGTAAGCTTCGTAAAAAGTGTATGATTGCATGTGGTTTATTCGATACTATTGGCCTGTTATATCAATGTTAAGTGCTCATTTCAAAGCCAGATTTAGTTCTAGATATAGATTTAGGGACCACTTCCCAGGTCCCTTTCCTTAAATTCCAAATTTAACTACTTTATTTATCTTATAAGTTTTGATTGGATCGAAGGTTGTTGTTATCAAACTGATTTAAAAATCTCTCTAATTACTGCAGCAAAGTCAAACTGGTCGTCAGTGGCTAAAAAGGCAACGGCAAAACCATTTGGTGTGGATATGAAGCAATTGAAAGCGACTGAAGGCAAATCATCCGACAAGCAAGTTGAACCTACAAAGGTTGATACTTTCCTTAAGTTTAGCTTCCAAGTGGACAGCATCAACATTAAGCTTTTCACAGGTAAGTTGAAACTAGAGCTGCTGTTTTTGGGCTATGATTGAAGGACAATAATTGGTTCTGTTTTTTTCTGTATAGCTCCTGGCGAAGGATTGGCAGGCTTTGAGGTGTTTTACTTATCACTTCAAGGCAGAAAGCTGACAGACGGTAGTTTAAACACAGCAATAGTCCTTTGCGACATTAGACTCGATGATATTCGACCAAACCGTGAAAATATGCTCACCAGGCTAATGGAACGTCGATCGCAAGAATCCTCGATGGAAATATCCAACGTAAAAGAAAACGAAGAGGAATCAGAGTCATCGATGGTGTTTCCTTTACGCTCCATGATTAACATCACCTTTAACATGAAGGAGAGCGATATGTTTGCCGACGTAAAAGTGTCCAGCTTTAATTTGATCCTTTCAGTAGACTTCCTGTTGAAGCTGCAGCAATTCCTGCAACCAGAAGAATTAGTGGAGCAGAAAGCACTACAAGCCGCAGAAGTTGAACAAACAGAGCGTCTAAGACGCGCAAGCACATCCGCTGGTACAGCCAACCAACCGCAAGAGGCCGGCCAAATAACGGTTATTTTGAAGATCGAGCAACCGGATATTATATTGGTGGAAAAAATGGATGACATCAACTGTTACGCCCTAATTCTCAACAACGAGATATCGTTAAACGTTCGGCTAATAGGAGAGCGACAAATCATGAAGGGTGAGCTGAAGGATCTCTGTTTGTACTATGCAGAGTTTAATCCCGAACGACGTAACTCTACAAAGCATTACGTGGTACGCCCATGTTCTATTAGCCTGAACGGCTCAACTCCGGAAGGGCTTGGTTTGCATCTAAGCATTAACTGTACCGAAATTGAACTCTCAGTATCGCCAGCCGTGATCGAACTTATGAACAATGCGCTACAAACGCTGACCGCAAAGGAGCAGTCAAAGTTAGACGAATCGGCCACAGCAGGTGATTATGCGGATTTGTGGCACGTGAAAGAGTTCGATCCTGATCAGTATTGGTTCATTCAGCCGGAGATGGCGGAAGACGCATTGAGCTTGGAATCGATGCGAGCGATTGAGATCAAAGAAGAAAAGTGTATGATTGATATACCGTGCATCTCGCTTATTGTTGAAACTGGTCTCGGTACTAACACAATTCCGATGCTGTACATTAAGACGAGTTTGGAAGGATCGGTAGCAAACTGGAGCTCGGATATGAAGATAAGCAGCTCTCTACGATTGAGCATGTCGTACTACAATCAAGCGCTTGCCCTTTGGGAGTACGTCATCGAGCCTAACGTAAGTGAGCAACCGAATGGACAAACTACAAATATGCCATGGGAGCTGACGTTTGACTTGGAGGTGGACCATCACGAGGATCGGTCACGGGAACCGACCACACGAATGCATATCGCTTCAAGGGACAGTCTGGAAATGACAGTTACTAAGACATGCCTTGATGTGGTGCAAAATCTTGGAAAAGCATTCTCTGAGGCTATTAAGCGGGATGGAATTATAAAATCGGAAATACAAGCTCCTTACTTGGTGCGTAATGATACCGGTCAGGATGTAAAGGTGAATTTGGCTGCCAGTGACTTCTACATCCACCAGTCCCATCTAGCCGCAACGCACCATGATGAGCTGATTGCATACGAACAGTCAGTAGACGAGGAACAATCGATAAGCAGCTGCATCGTAATGCCGAATGGACGGTTGCAATTGCAACCAAAGCAGCATAGTTTCGAGAGAAGTACGATCCTCACAGTGCTGGACGATAAAGACACTAGCAAGCGCATGTTCGTGAAGGTGATTGTTGGCGATACGGACAAGGAACTGACCCTTCCAGTTTACAAATCCGACAAACGGTACTTCCCGCTCTTCCGTAGCACGGGCCAGGAAGCATGGGGAATTATTTCGGAGGTAAAAATCGAGCACGGCTGTACAGTGTTGGTGTTGCGTAGCATCGTACAAGTGTACAACCACTTTACAGTCCCGATAGACGTGTTTCAGTTTATCGATCATGAAAAGTATCACATCGGAGAAGTGCGAGCGGGCGGGTACCTCAATGTACCGCTGTATTACTTGTACAACGACTCGAAGGAGCTACACTTTTCGATGAAAGGCTACCATTCTTCGGCACAAGGAATTAGTTGGAAAGAGTCGCCCAACAGCTTCGAGCTAATGAAAGCACTCCAGTGTGATCCTATCAAAACATTTGAACCATTTTACATTAATGTAAGTTAGTCACTTTTTAGTTCAGAACGAAACAAAGTGTAAACAATGTATTATATTGATTCTGTTTACAGGCTGTGCGCCAACGACAAGATGTGTTCTACATGATATCATCTAACCATACAATGCTGAGTGCTTGCTATGAAATTCATCTCCGTCCACCGTTCATGCTGCGGAATGCATTACCAATCGGACTGACCATTTCCGTTGCCGGATGCTCGGTGCGGCGTGAATTGGACACTGGTTTAGTAACCAGCAATGAAAGTCTTTCCACCGCCTCTACGGTTGCAGGAGAAGATTATTTGGATTATGGTGAAAAGTTGCTTCGTCCCGGGGAGTTACTTCATCTGCCGACGGTGAAGACTTCAGCCCGTTCCACAACGGAAACTTCCTACATTGTGGCAAGGGTGAGCAGAGGGCCCAAATGAAGATATTTGTTGGAGATCTCCTAACTATCGTATCGATTTTAGCTTGTCGGCTATTTGGACAAGGACTGGTCGTGCACAACGGATATTCCGGCTCAACCTCCAGAGTTTGGCGTCTGGACCTTTAATGCATACGACTCCGTAGAGGTCATGTCCTTGCAACTTGGAGTGAAGTAAGTAGTATTTTCGGTATACAAGGCGTAGTTTTACATGGGGTTCTCTTTGCCTTTTAGGTATGAAAATCGTGCCGATGGTTTAACCTTGATCGTGTATTGTCCTTTCTGGATGCTGAATAAGACAGGATTAATGCTGAGCTATCGGGTAAGATACGTTGCGTATAACCTACCCCTTTAGTAAAGTCTTAAATTGTACGATTTTAAATTTGTACGCACCAAAAACAACTCTGTTCGTCCGTTTTGTACTTGCTAGGGTACGTTGTTGTTAATGCTTTGACACATTATCTTTTATAATGAAGGTTCCTGGATGGTTCCTCCATTGCACTTTTTTATGCAAATAGTTACAAATTTGCCCGTTTCTATTCGTTTGGATATTGTTATTTTAGGTTTTCGATTCAGTTTGTTATGGCACTTACTTCACATTTATCTGAAACATAAATCGTACTCGTACCATACCTTCGAATTTTGCTAGGTTTTCTTTAATTCAAAAAACTTCCCCTTTCTCTTTGTCTATTTTTATCTCTTTCTCGTGGTTTTCTATCCTTTTATTAGTACCAAATTCTTTAGTATTGCGACACAATACTAGCCATATTCATTTTGTTCTATTTCTTAAAATAACATTTTCACGGTAAATGGTAAACATTTTCACATTCATTTCTGTTTCGTTTCATCTCAACTGTACTGTTACTTGTCCGTTTCGTTGAATTCCGTTGCCATGTGCGTGCTCGTAAACATTTGATTCTTTGCCTGTGTTGTGTATCTTCGGCGGCTGTGCTTGGTGATGTTTGAATTCTTGAAAATTGAAAACAAAATCTTCGTGACTATCCAACCCCTCTCGCCACGATGCTGGTTGTATTTCGAAAATATGTTAAACTATACGAACAAAACGTCTCCATTTGTGTCTGTGTGTGTGTGTGTGTGTGTTTGTCGGTGTATGTCTTCACGTCGGAACAGAAATCCAGCAAAACAGAGAAGAAAGAATTAGCCGGTAAAACGAATTACAAGGTATCTCTTTCAGCTTTCAATCATTATTCCAACTCGTTTTCACACTATTTTACTCTGTTCCTTGGTACAGGATAGCTTTTTACTGTATTCCAACTTGCTCCTTGATTTGTTAGTGTTCATTTACTGGTGTTTTGTTTATGTGTTCATCTTCTTTATTGTGTTAATGGGTCGTTCTCGTTTCTAAGAATGCGATAAGCTGATTGATTTTACGACGAATAAGGTTTACTTTCGAAAAGGATCAACTGCAATAAAACTCTTTTGCTGCAAAATTCAAAGAAGTTGCGGAATTGAAAACGACTTGACCGATGCATCTGCTTTATTAACGGTTTAACCTTTGTTCACGTGTGTACATATTGCGTTTGCTTGATTAAAGCTGTAAGCAATGTAGAAATCGCTTTATACCGTTGAATTAAGCACGATTCACATGCCTATATATCTCTTTATTTGCATCTTATTTATACTTCCAATTTGATCTTTGTTTACAGTTAGATTAGATCATTAGCGTAGCCGGTGTCAAGTGTTTGAAACATGATAGAATATTGTTTGGATAACTTATACATACACCTATCTTTTCTTAACAACTATAACCTTATGATGCGTAACATTGCAACGACTGTTACAGTTTTTTAACCACTTACGATTGCTTGCAGCTTCCGTCGAAGTATATGTGTCCGATGCTTTGGAAATTATTAAACAGTTGTGTTTCCAGGGATGAAGTAGGTTTTATTGCGTTTGTTTTTATGTTCTACTATAGAAAGCACCATCATTTTGCAATAGAACAAACACATTATAATGTACATTTGAAATAACAGAACAAGATAAAATTAAAGCTCATAATATAGAAATGCTAACTTTGCAAAAAAAAAAAAAAAATACACGCATCGTACTAAACATTCATTTAAGGTTTTATCATTCCAATTAACATATGTTGTATGGTGTAAGGCAGTTGCATTGCATTGGATGTATTTGGTTAACATGTGCGTGAGGTTGGGAATTGAATTTCTAAGCATTGGTCTTGTCATTTGAATCAAATCTCCCGACATTCGATCAAAGTTCGTTGTGTATGAAATAAGGAGGGATAAAAAAGAAGATTGCTTTATGCCACTCGTTCACCGAAATCTGGAAGCATCGTTGAATGCATGCATCGCGCTCCGTGCACCTCAGCGTTTTTAACTTATATGTTTTTTCGTGTTCAGTGTTGTTTACGTTGATGTTATATTATTGTCACTCAGTTCCAAACGGTATGCTAAAAGGGTGTTTGTTCTGTTCATGTTTACTAGAAGCTAATCTGCTTTATTACATTCATCACTAACCTATTGTGTCCCTCCGATATAGGCCAACGACGAGAATACCAACATTCTCTACCATCCGCCAGAGTACGAAGGGCCAATACTGTTTTCCTTCCGCGAAAAGGTGTTTTTCGGCAAGAAGAAGGCAGCCATCCGTGTGGACACTGGGGAATGGAGCGATAAATTCTCGCTGGATGTGGCAGGTTCCAGTGGTGTCGTGCTGTGCCAGGCGAACAACATGATCTATCAGATCGGGGTGAACAACACGCTGACGCACAATTCGCTTACGAAGCAGATCGTGTTCATGCCATACTTTGTGCTGATTAATCGGGCAAACTATGATGTCGAAGTGCAGGAACATCTGCGCCCAGGAGATCCGTGGACGAAGGTGGGTGTCGATGAGTGCGTTCCGCTGTGGCCGAAAACGGAAGACAATCGGATGCTGAAGGTGAAGAGCTTCGATCGTCCCGAAGTGACGGCACCGTTCAAATATACCGAAGTGCAGTGCACGCTGCTGCAATTGCGCAATCGCTACGGAGGCATTAATGTGGACGTGCACGTTACGGAAGGTGCAATCTATATCACCTTCACCGGTTACTATCCCGGAGATGCACCCGCATTGCTAATGAACCATACGTGCGAACCGTTTGCGTTCAAGGAGAAGGGTGATGTGAATGGGAAAATACTGATGCCGTCCCAAATGGTGCTGCACACCTGGATCGATCCTGCCGGGGAGCGTAAAATTGTGTGGGAAAATGGACCGAAAGCGCAACAGATTGAAAACGATCTGCGGCGCGATGGTATCAGCGAGTTCAAATCGCCCACGGATGGCGTCATCTACTGGGTATCGTTTCTCAACGGTACTCAGCGCGTGCTGCTCATTACGGACAACTGTAACATTGCGTACGGCGTACACAGTGCAAGCCGGCTGGATCAGGTAACGCAGGAGATAAAGCTGGAAATACACGGCATTGGCCTATCGTTGGTTAACAATGCCAAACCGACCGACTTGATGTACATCGGAATCGCCAGCTCCGGGGTGATTTGGGAGGAATGTAAGCGATCCGGTAGATTCCGCCAGATGAAGATACAGGAGACGATCAACATGGAAAATCAATACCAGCAGTATTTGCGCGACCAGGAGGTAGGCACGGTAGCAAGCAAGAGCTACCATTTGGATGGGGAGTCACGCTACAGTATCGACTTCCAGAATATGATCCTTCACAAATCGACTGATCGGTCGATCAAACGTACGTTCTATCCCGGGCTGTGGGTGGAGATGAAATCGTCCAGCCATCAGTTACAGTTCCACGCGAAGGTGAACCGCATTCAGATCGATAATCAGCTGGTCGATTGTATATTCCCGGTGGTGCTAGCCCCGGTTCCTCCACCAAAGAGTGTGGCGGCGACGACCGAATTTAAGCCGTTCGTTGAGATGAGCATGGTGCAGCGCATTATTCCGCATACGAACATTAAGCAATTCAAGTATCTGCGCGTCCTGATCCAGGAGTTCCACGTTAAGGTGGATCTACTGTTTATAAATGAAATCTGCGAAATGATCAGCACTGAAATCACTGAAACAGAGGCGGTAAGTGTTGTGCACCATCATATGTCGGCGTCGAGTTGGTAATATTGTTCCGCTTGTGCCTCTTCCACAGAAACGATTGTTTGCCGAGGATCTAAAGCTTCAAACGCAACCGCTTCACGCGCACGTAGCCATCCAATCGCAGCAGGAGGTAAAGAACTTCTACGACAATCTGCACCTGGGGCCGCTTAAAATACACGTCAGCTTCTCGATGGCCGGCTCAGAGTCGAAAGCACTGCCAGGCATCCTGTCGACGATTCTGCAGGGCGTTGGCGTAACGCTAACTGACATCAACGATGTCGTATTTCGACTTGCGTTCTTTGAGCGCGAATATCAGTTCCTAACGCAGCGACAGCTCGTCTCGGAATGCGTTGCACACTACAGTGGACAGGCGGTAAAGCAGCTGTACGTGTTAGTTCTTGGGCTGGACGTGATCGGCAATCCGTACGGTTTAGTGGTTGGTTTTACCAAAGGGGTCGAAGATCTGTTCTACGAACCGTTCCAGGGTGCCATTCAGGGACCGGGAGAGTTCGCCGAGGGTCTAGTGCTCGGCGTAAAGTCCCTGTTCGGGCATACGGTTGGGGGAGCGGCTGGAGCCGTTTCAAAGTACGTTTATCTGATCGTCCCAACCAATTTGGGTGTGAACACATTGTTTTTAATTTCCACCAATTTTATTACAGAATAACTGGTGCCATGGGTAAGGGCTTGGCGGCTTTGACGTTCGATGATGATTTCCAGAAGAAGCGCCGCGATGCGATGAATAAAAAGCCGGCCAGCTTGCAGGAAGGGATCGCTCGCAGCGGCAAGGGACTGGTGATGGGTGTGTTCGACGGTGTCACGGGAGTATTCACCAAACCGATCAGTGGTGCCAAGGAGGAAGGCGTGGAAGGATTCTTTAAGGGTCTTGGCAAAGGTGCGGTCGGGTTGGTCGCTCGGCCGATAGCAGGAGTGACCGATTTCGCTAGTGGCAGTTTTGACGCTGTCAAGCGAGCAACGGAACTGTCCGATGAAGCTATTCGCTTGCGGCCCCCTCGTTATCTACACAAGGACGGTATTGTTCGGCCGTACAATCGCAAGGAAGCGGAAGGATGCAAGCTGTTAAGGTAATAATAGTAGTGTTGCTTGGTGCTTAAGAGGCATTAATGTGTGCATTTTATGCTTCTGTGATGTTGGCTTATATTTCGCTTCTTTGTGCTTCGAAACAGGGAAATTGATAAAGGGAAGTTTGCTGCTACGGACGCATATGCTTATTACGAAGTGATCATTGACAATAAGGATGTCGTCGTGCTGACGGATAGTCGCATTATCTATGCTACCAAGAGTGAAATGTTTGGTGGATGGCAGGTAGGCTTCTAGATATGAGTTGGTCTTGTACCGTGTCCGTGTGTATGCGCATACAAATCTTTATGGGTTTCTTATGAATAATTTTCCCCTACTTTCTCGCCAGTCCGAGTGGACTCACAAATGGACGGAAATCATGAGCATCTCCACACTGAACGATGGCGTCGAGCTACTGCTGCACAATCGGGATGGCAGGAAGACACTGAAGAAAATGTTCGGCTCATCCGGGCCGAGTAAAAAGATTCTTCTCATATCGGTCGCTGCCAGACGGGTTCGACTCGCTGACGAAATGCAGCAACTGTTGGCGAAGGTTCAGCAGCAGCATAATTAATCCGAAAAAGATTCCAGAAAAGTGGTTCGCTCGGGCAATGGAACATGTTTTCCTGGAAATAGATTGCAGTTTCTGCAATGTAACTGAATGCCGTTACAGCTATTTGTTACTAACAATGCAATAATGTTTTGTATGGGTTCTCTCACTTACTTCTTTACCACGTCGAAACGACGGACCGCTTTTGTTTCGTCACACAGCGACAGTTTAGCGAAATAGTATTTTTTAACGTTGATGTAAATGCGTAAGGAACAACAACAAAATCAATCTAAAGTACAAACATATTTACTTCTTCTGGAATGCTTAAAAAGCCTATTCATATGTTGTGGCCAAGTGCTACAGGCTGCCGTACAATCGACTGTTATTTCTACGTGTATTTGTAATGTACTTTCCAGCATATGTTTTGTTACACTTTCTCTAATGATTGCCTTTGCGAGCAATATAATGCAAGAAAATATCGGGAACCAAACATAATATACAAATCGTATTATATTATTTGTGAATAAATAAATGGACTTTGAAGAAAGATGATGTAAAAAGAATGGTTTGAGTAATTAAGAATCATTTCACATACAGATCCACCAGATGTGGTTTCTTTTTCGCATTTAGTAATAGGTGGTACAAAAACAGGATGGAATGTTATTTAATGAAAAGTCGTATGTTTTATACGATTAGTACTACCAACATAAATAATTATAATTACTATTTGTTCAGAGAAATCAACTTCTGGAACGACAAAAAATCTACACATTTTCGTTGGATTTTTTGCATTGCGGTGCAGACGTTTTTTTTCAACTCAAACAAAATGTAAAGCCTAACATGGCCGTTCTTCCTGAATAAAAAAAAAAGTTCCAAACTTTATTGGTGTACAACACATGTCAAATAAGAGTGGGCGAGTTTCTCACGAATTTTCCACTGTTGTAGCAAATTAACACATTTAATGTAAAAAAAAAACAGCTTACAATATCAGTATTGGTGATAAACAATTTGTTTGAAGGACAGTGTTTCGGCTTATGTGGACTCTACTGTCCACGAAAATTGCTTGAATACTCTACAAACGAAAATTGTGACGGAAGATGGAATGCATAGGAAGATTTCTGGAAACTTGGTCCGTAGCAGTGTCGTCGGTGTTGCTACAGTTTCATTCGGATCGCTTAAAAGTTTTTCTATATCAGTGAAAAATGTAAACAAGTGATTTATCTTGATAAAACGAATGCATGTTGTTTTTTTAGTTCTAGTATGAAAATATTCACGGCATATAATGTGTAAAAAATACAACTGAAAGATTTTTGAAGTTTGGTTTGGGTCTCTAGACCACAAATAGTGAAGTAAATCTCACTCTCATGATGCCCTTAGCTGCATGATCGATTTATGATTATGTTTTTTTTTTTTTTCATGTGTGATAAAGAGTACATCCTCTGGAAGGTGTACATAACATTATACCAACATTATGTTTACAACCAATTGAAACCGTAAGTGTGTTTTAATATCGTTTTCTATACATTATATATTAGAACTGTATATTATATGAGAAAAATCAACATAATCTTTATTTTGGCTGCATCAAACCATTGTATTGATTAAAATGTTATTTTAAAGATTCGATGATTCTTGTGAATAACTTGGATACAAATTTCCTTGAACGGTTTCGGGCAGTTTGCGATCATGCTCTGTACAGTTGTTGGAAAAAGTATTTATATGTGTATTAAAACCGCACAGTCATATCGCCTTCGTGGCGCAATCGGTTAGCGCGTTCGGCTGTTAACCGAAAGGTTGGTGGTTCGAGTCCACCCGGGGGCGGGAAGTTTTTTGTCCGTTCAACAACAATCTTTTGGGTGGTAAGCTGAATTGTGTTTTTTACTAACAAAATTGGTTAATAATTATGAAAGCCTTCCCAGGGGTAGTCTTTA
>KB702571.1:0-22808 GCA_000349165.1 Anopheles christyi | reverse complement strand
AAACGTTTATGCTACCAACGCATGTACTGCAAATGTGCAGAGCTATTGCCACCCAAAAGGATCTCATTGGTGAACTGTGCTACGGTTACGAGATTGTTGTACTATTTATATATTGAAATTCATCAACACGTGCATCACGATACACAAGGGCCTCACATTTTAACTGCCCCACTAATCATCTCGATCCGGAGCGCGATTGCAAAGCACCTATTTGATGTGTTTTGTTTTTTGGATCATGGGGCACGTGGCAGACAGTAGCATCTCCTCGGTTTATAATATGAATGTGTAGAAATAATTAACGAGCCACATCTATCTTCACAATTATCCATGATTATAGCAACAAGGACATGGTGTAGTAAGAAAACCAGTTGATTGATGACCAATGTATCTTAAAATTATGTTTCATTTTATTTTATTTTATTTCATGAATGCCGTCTGATTTTTCTTCTAAACAACATAACTTAGTATCTATTATCTAAACTGTTAACATAGCTAAATATTATCTCCGTGAGAGAATCGAAAGGATGACAAAGAAAGATGATGGTCCAACAGGTAATCGATGAATTTACTGAATTTACTATAAACGGAATCGAATTACGATTTTTTTTAAAGGAAAACAATCTTTATAACCAATCAAAAGCGAATCAGTTACATGAACTGTCTTCTATAGCTTAGATCTTCATTTATGGTTGACGCGGAGTATGGCCATGTACAACCACGCTTTACAAGCCTTTATAGCTGTTTCTCCTTCTTCTTTCTTGACGTAAACGACTTACGCGGTCATGCCGGCCTTATACAGGCTTACTAGATTTTTTTTACCACGTAACCGGATAGCCAGTCCTTGCTACGGGAGGGACAGTCTGGATGAGAATGGAACTACGTCCGGGGTTTACATGAGCCGGCGCTTCTATCCATTAGACCACCGAGCGGTCCCTACGCCGTACCATTGCTGCATCGTACACCATACATCTTTGTGGAATAATCCGACACTGCCCTTACTCCGATACATTTAAAACTAATTCCACGCATATCGGATGGGCTCAGAAAGAAATGGCGAGGTAACCTCGTTTTCTGCACAACTCCACAAAACTCTTATCCAGTTCAATAGCAGATCCGTTTTCCGTTGCGCAGCAGGGTGTTCTGTACTGCTTTATTGCTCTATATATGCAGTTGACAACCACAACTAGTGATATTTTTATGCACACTTCTCAATATAAAATTTAATTTTAACTTTCTACGGCTTTTAAAACGATCGAGTAATTAATGATCTCCTTTCCGTTGTGGTAGCCACGAATTAGTGCCTTATACATACCCTCCTTTACCATTCTTGTTGGTGCTGCATCGTTCGGAAATTCTACATCGTACAGGTGTATTTCTCGTGGCGTGATCGGACACTTGCCTTGCTCTGGTACATTCACCAACAGAATCAAATATTTCGGATAGGATGCATGTAAATTGTCCCAAAAATTGCATGTACCAGCTGCAGGCAGCTTCACCGGTAAGTGGTTGTATTGCTGATTGCCGAGGCGACTATAGAAAATATCCAAATGAAACTGTAACGAGCAGATGTGCATTGCTATTAGAAAACGAGGTGATACTATACAATGCTTGTTTCCGTACCTGCCAATCATTTGACGCTGGTTGAAATAAATACACAGTACCATTTATTACAGACGCAGTACGGTTATACTTTCTCACGCGCAGGTCCATCCTCATCACATCTTCTCCAAGAGTTTGTTCAAACCTGTCCAAGTGCAGCCGAATACCGTCGGTACGCTCAAGGTAGATCACGTAAACAATTAACAAAATAATAACGAAACGAACCATTCTGCAAAGCGTAATGCCCTTTGCCAGATAAACAGACTGTCAAAACTCTAACGAACTTCTCGATTTTATACAACCAGCTTATCATTTTCGATCCGATTGTAACAAGATGTTTCTTTGATTAGTCACCCAACGGACCTAAAGCATGAAATGGCAGGAACCTTAATAATAATGGGATGAAAGCACTACAACATTAATGTTGTCATTCGATCTTAAAATACACTTTGTGTATCTAGTAGTAAATTAAACAATATGTAGCGTTGCATTCATTGCACGTTGTCGCATCACGAACAAGTTGACAAACGGATGTAAACTGCTTTTTGATTTCTATTAAGCCTAATTTGTCTAACTCATCAGCGTAACTAATCATCAGCAGTTTATAAGACGCACACTGCAATAACGACATTAACAGTCAAGAATATGATTTTTATTTCAAACACATTTAATAATTAACGATCGATACACTGTTAAATATTATTGTTTGCAGATTATTGATTTGAGAAAGCAAATATGCTTCGTAACACACACTATCCAAACCGTTGAAATACGGTACCATCCTCTGTATGATCAATGATTAGTCTTCGGTAGCTTTGAAAACGAAAGAGTAGTTAATGACCATCTTTCCATGAAGGGTACCACTAACGACTCCTTTCCACAAACCTATCTTGATTAATCCTTGCGGTATGATTTCGGCGGGAGTTTCGGTATCAAAGATGTACATTTCTCGTATTTTAATTGGACACTCCCCCCTTCCCGGGAAGTTCACAACAAGGTGTAAGTGTTTCGCATAGTTATCATGAAGATTGTTTATGAAATCGCATATTCCTGCCATGGGAAGTTTGATTGGCATATGGTTAAACTGCTGGTTCCCGAGTCGGCTGTAGAAAAGGTCTAGCTGAAACTTTGACCGCATCGTAAGAAGGAAAAATATCAAAACCAATAAAGGAGGCTGGAAAAACATGTACCTTATTCTACTGCTCATCCATACCTGATATTGATTGGTGCCTTCCTGATACAAATGAATTGTACCGTTTAACACCGTTGAGGTACGGTTGTACTTTCTTACTCGCAGGTCCATCCACATGATATCCTGCCCTAGAGTTTGCTCAAAGCTATCAATTGACAATTTAATGCCATTTGCTTGTTGGTGATTATTGGGTAATGATAAATGTATTGCTACTACTAATACCGCGAGACGAAACATGTTTCGGGTAATAACGAACTACACCAACTGAGCTGCTGGACGCTAAAGCTAGAAAGATCATGCCATTTTATATGGTTAGTAGATCATCTGATCCAAGTGTATCTCTTAATATCTAGCCAGTGAGTCGTGTTTCGATGCATTTGGTATGATGATACAATGTTATTGATATAGGTTTTTTTTTTTTGGCATTTCCCTGGTGATCACGCACACACGGTCATTCGACCGAAAAACATACCTGTTATGAGATCAAAACTCGATTGTACCAAGCCCAACATACGCAAAGCTTATTATCATGCTTTGGATAATTAAACAACTCACAGATTAGCCAAGCCAATTAGTTTCAGGCCTACACCAACTTCAGTTGTTGAGCTAAAGAAGAAAAAGAGCATCCAATGATCGAGCTGTTTGAGAAAGTTGAGTTTATTGGATGCTTAACTATATCAACCAGCAGCAGGAAATGCCTTAAAAGTGCATCCTTTTATTTTTAATGAGATTTGTTCCAATTTCTAAAATAATTGAAACCATTCGAATAATTGCATAAATGCAGGCGCAACTCCTGGAAGACGAATTGAAACGATCTACAGCTTACCTTTGCACCGGAATGATTGCCCTGCTGGCATCCGAAAGACAGCAGAAGCTATGGACGTTTATCAGGAATAAATTCAACCAAATTTCTGGCATTCTCCTGTACCTTAACACTTGTTATTTTACATTAAATTAAATTAAATTAAAATTAAGAGAATATTATTCTTTTTATTTCGTTGCGAATAAACGCGTTGCGAATGCTATACATAAACGTATCTTGTTTTAAATAGTACCCACCCAGCAATTGCTACAAAATCTAAAAGTCATCAGCCTTAATAAGAAAATAGTACGACAGTTTTTTCCACCCCGTTTCTTCGTCCCGTTACCAGTGCCTTCCAGAGTCCTCGTGGCATCACCAACGCAATTACATCCTGCGGGAAAGCGTAGTTGTAAAAGTTGATCGATCTTGCCGAAAACGGACATTCACCTTTTTGCCGGCACATTTTCAATCCCTGCAATCTGTTTCTCATAGCTGGTGTGTAAATTGTCTATAAAGCTACAGCAACCACATGATGGTAGCTTCATCGGATAATGATTGAACTGCTGGTTGCCGAGCCGACTATGAAACAGATCTAGCGAGAACTTCAAGT
This sequence comes from Anopheles christyi, assembly GCA_000349165.1. Lineage (NCBI taxonomy): Eukaryota > Metazoa > Arthropoda > Insecta > Diptera > Culicidae > Anopheles > Anopheles christyi. Next base: position 18,605 of record KB702571.1, on the reverse strand, counting down.
CAATGGTGGTGTAAAGCCGTAATAAAAAAAAACACTTCCCTAATCCTACCTCAGTTGTGTAATTGATCGGGTGAGGAACAATAATCGATCCGTTCAGTACCGTCATCGTACGGTTGTACTTGCGCACACGTAGATCAAATATTGTTTTATCGGTTCCGGACAGTTGCACAAAGTTTTCAAACAAAACCCTTACACCTGTCACCGAGACGATGTACAATGCATATGTACACATCTTTAACAATATGATAATCCTTTTGCACTTCAGTATCAAAACATGAAAATTTATGAAACTTTAACATTCAACCTACAGTAGTAATGAGCTATGTATGCTTATTTATAGTGAAACTATTCTCCCTAATAGTATTCGCGTTGCAGTTCACTGCGATGTTTGATAATGATCACCAAATACAAATAACATGTTGGTATAACGTATCACGATATTATTTACATTCCTGCACATGGCACTTTGATGTAAAGAATACAGTGCGTTCAACAATCATAGCTGCGTCTTCTTTTTTGTGTACCACGTGCTTTTTAGGAATGAAAGAAACAATAAATGAACATTAACAGATTGGATACAAATATAAAATCAATTAAATACTTATTTCTATGAATTAAATTAAATAGAAATAGAAAAAAATATAGAAAAATTCAAATGTTTCAGATTATTTTCTTTCAATTCTCTCTAATTGAACAGACGGAACTCAAATTGAACGGACGGAACTCAAGTTGAACTTGGTACGGTTGAACTTGCGCAAGCGTAGATCGAAATAAGTGTTATCGAATCCCGTAAGTTGTATAAAGTTTTCAAACTTTGAGTTAGCTTAGCATACGGTTAAGATTTTATTCAAAAGAGCCTGCATAAACGGCGTTCCACGATACACTTCAATTGCATCCTCAAACACTATTTATGGCTGTACGAATGACAAATTTCCTTAAATAAGCCTTTAGTCAGCTCTTAATGAGCTTCGAATGGTTTTCAGAACTGTGTAGCAGCTCATCTGTTCCTTCGTTTTTGCCGAAACCTCTACGTTTTTCCCTTCATTTTAAAATTGAATTTGAATGGCTGCTGCAAATGTAAATGTTTTATTAGAAGAAACAGCCTACGAAATCACTCATCTTACTCTTATTGCTACTGCAAAAATATATTAAATTTCGCAACATTTGCATCATTCAGCAAATGAGAATTCGTCCAACCACTGCATAACGCATCACACACTGTCATCCTCAGCTGTCAAGCGTTTGGCAGACCGCTTTTGACACATCGAAGGTAAAAAAAATCGTTCCCCTTCGAAAAACTCTTGCAAACCAGCGCGATCGAAAAAGTGCACCCGTACGTGTTCCGCTGTCGGGAATCCGTTTTTCTCCGTAACCGTGGTCTGCTGCTCCCGCTGAACATACGCCCGCCCTTCCCCGACAATGCTGACCAATCTGGCCAAGCTGTCCGCTGTCCGCGGAGTGTCGCAGTCCGTCACCAACGGGCTGAAACCTGCCGTCGTCGGTGCCGCGAAGACTGAAGGCAAGTCTGCGGTTGCTGCGGGTCCGATTCCTGTCGTGTCCGCTGCTGGCCTGCCAAGCAACAACGTGCGGGTGGTGTCTGGCGTCACAGGTTAATATTAAATCTTTCGCTATCCGCGAACAGGGAAAGTGCAAGGACTGTCGCCCCCCCAAAAAGGGCTTTATAAAATTTGTGTTGCATAATTGGTCTGCGAAGGACGACATGGTGGTCGGTTTTGACAGTTCCGTGCGGACCAGGTCATCGTGTGAAAAACAAAAACGGTGCAAAATCTTGCGTTATGTAACGCAATCACTGCTCAACAGATGGTTTAATTAGCAAAAATGCTTGCAGAATCGATTTGAAATGTTCGAAATAGGGTTCGATAAACGATTGGTATATTCATTTGTGAAAAAAACATGTCGCAAATATGTTTTAAATAGTAGACAACATCTCATTCGTCCGACTTACACACTAAGGAGTGATCAAAACAAACCGTCGAGAAAGACCCTTCCAAACTGTCAATGTGTACCAAGATTGATGATAAGCTGAAATTTATCATATTTTTTTTTCTTTCACGAACAGGAGCAACACAGATCCGATGCGCCCACACCGACATCCGTGTGCCGGACTTCTCCGACTATCGTCGTGAACAGGTAAAGCGCCCGAACGCGAAGAACGACAGTGCCGATGATCGTGCCGCCTTCACCTACCTGCTGGTTGGAGGTATGTACGACTGCATGCAGCTGTAAATTTTCCCTTTCTAACCCGGCAACATGTCCAATTCCAATCGTAGGTGCCGCTGTATCGACGGCGTACGTCGCCAAGTCGATGGTATCGACTTTCGTGTCCTCGATGAGCGCGTCCGCCGATGTGTTGGCCATGTCCAAGATCGAAATCAAGCTGGCCGACATCCCAGAGGGCAAGTCGATGACGTTCAAGTGGCGCGGTAAGCCACTGTTCATCCGCCACCGTACCTCTCAGGAGATCGAATCGGAACAGTCCGTGGCCGTCGCTACCCTTCGTGACCCACAGAATGATGCCGTAAGTAAACCAGCTACGAAATTATCGAAACAAAAAGGGCTCTCAATGCGATACTTGCTTTTCCCGTCTTGCAGGAGCGTGTCCAGAAACCGGAATGGCTCGTCGTTATTGGCGTGTGCACGCATCTTGGCTGTGTCCCAATTGCCAACGCCGGTGACTTCGGTGGCTACTATTGCCCGTGCCACGGTTCCCATTACGACGCGTCCGGCCGTATCCGCAAGGGTCCGGCTCCGCTGAACCTGGAAGTGCCGCACTATGAATTCCCGGAGGAAGGTCTCCTTATTGTCGGTTAGAAACCCTTTGTCCCCACCCGGTACCTTCAGTTTTCACCGTACAACGGTACAACCTCCCGCGTTCAGCTAAGTAGTGAAGAATGTATCAATCGCAACAGCAAGCAGAGAGACACGCTGAATGACCGTGATCTTTATTCGGCAAAACAAATTACGACGATGCCTCCTCCTCCGGATTGTGTCACCATGCACGTGTGTATGTGTAAGTATTTGCATATTCAATCCGACCAACGACTCCCAACAAAAAAAAAGTCCCCCAGACTGGTAAGAGGCAACCCCAACGCAAAAAACGCAGGAGAGGCAACCGCAACGCAACCAAAACACAATTTACCGCTAACTAGTAGAACAATTACAGCACCAGACTGGGTAATAAATTGATTGGTATAACGTTACTATAGTTACGATCTCTTTTTTTATTATAACTGCTGTGAAAACGAAAGACTTAAACGGTTTTTATTGTTTCTTCAACACTTTTAACATATATCCTTTTAGGCGTCGTTTTGTTCTGGCTGGCAGCTTAATTAGCAATAGCCAGATGACCCAGATCTCCCTGTGCCGCATCGCACAGTAACGGCACCAACACGCGCTTGTACAGATCGTCCTGCTCGCCGTGCGTGATACGCAAAATCTTGCCCGCCTGTTGAAGATGTTTCAGCGCTTCCGCAAACTGGCACTGGTAGAGCTGCAATTTGCCTACCTTCAGATAAGTCAAGCCAAGCATCGGATGGTACGGGCTGTAGTACTGTCGAAAGCCATCCAGTAACCTTAACCCGTACCCAGTCGCTTCCGACCACTTTTCCATATTGAGCGCACTTTCCATAGCATTGTCAAGCGTTTTGATGTGGTGAACATTGTATGGATGGAGCACGTTTTCCTGCTTCTGTAAGCACAACCGACTCACATCCAGATCTGTCGCTTGTTTAAAAAGGGAAAGAAAATACAATCATTCACAAAAGAAACGTCCAATATCATCGTACTAGTAGTTCCCGCCAACCTCTCAACACTTACATGCAACGTTTTTCATTTGCGCTAGATGGTCCCGGGTGAAGGTGCTGATTTCCGTGAACGCTTCTCGCTCGGAAAGTGTAACGGCCGTTCCACAGACAGGACAACGGTCAAGCTTCGAATCGCTCACATCCAATGGTTCGTGACAGGTTTTATTTGCACAGGCGGCTGCATTCATACGCTTTCGTTCCTGCTCGTCCCGGCACCGATCACATTCGCAGTGGAAGTAGTACCGTTCTGCGAGCTGTTCCCGCCTTACCTCGGTCGTATCGATTAGGTCAATGTAGGAGATGAAAAGCTTCCGAAAATCAAGCTCCTGCTCTGTGTAGTCTTCTAGCAAGCGCATTTTAAGTGTTTCACCATCGAATGAAACCATCACATTCGGTCGACAGTTATGGTCGATGATCGAGGCACCAATGTACATACCCGTCCCGATCGTATTCATCTCGTTATCCAGAATGTTGAACGTATTTATGCACATCTACATTAAAAGATAGTTTGCTGTAGAAGTTATTTTATAAACTAAGCTGTTTACATTCCGACCTTTCCATAAATTCTAAGCAATTCCGCCTTGGTCGGTCTTGCTGCTTCATCCAGCAACCGTTGTAGCACTACGTACAGTGTGCCAAAGTGTTCCATCCTTTTCGAATCAGCTCGAATATTTTCCTCATCTGCAGCAGAAACAATGTAGATGCAAATTGTGTGATTAAAGTCGTGTCCGTTGAGAGAGCGTTGGGAAGAGTCAAACAAAACAAAAAAACAGCACATGCACAGCGAAAGTGCAATGCAATGCAATTCCCCAAACACCTTTCCGGGATTTGGTGCCAACTGATCGGTTTGATTTTACAAAGAGTGACGCAAACAATACATACAAATAACGAAGGGTGTTTTTTTATGATTAGAATGAAAATTTAAACACCAATGATGGATAGTTCTAGTCATACAGCAATCAGGAAAAAAAAACCCCCGTCAAACTAACAATCCATCTCACATTTGTTTTCCGCCGCTCTCTGACGATACAGTAAGCTCTGGAGTGTATCATCAGGCGTACTAGAAGATGTGAATGTGTATTATATTCTCTAGAAAAGAGAAAGAAGAATCGTGTTATAACGCTAAGACTGGACATCGCAAGAGTAACCTTCAGCTTTCCTTCAACCGTGTTATACAATTATTACACTTTACAACGACCGAATTAGACACCAACACATTGCACGAAAAGATACCTTCACTTTATGTTTGAACGTTTGAAAAATGATCGCACTTCAACGATAGAAAATAAGATGTAATGAGATGCCGTTGTACGAAACCCAGACGAACTATAAATGCGATAATGAGGGATAAAAAAAAGGTAAAGAAGGCAGATCATATAGGAATGGGATAGTATCGCGATTGAGTGCGACTTCAAGCGAAAGACTTTAGCTTACGTGGCATAAGATCGCTGAATTTGCGGTACAGCTTCGAGGTGTAATAGCCTTTGTACGTATCGCCACCCTTCAGCAAACGGCGCACAATCCTTGCAATCATCAGTGCGGCCGACGGTACAGCCAGCCCGGGCGGTAACACCTTCAACTTTTCACATTCCTCCTTATGATCGGACCATGCCTCCTTTTGGCAGGACCGACCACAGTACCGCACATACAGGCAGTTGGAACATTTCATCACCTTCGTCCTACAAGAAAGCGCAATGAAGAGTTTTAAATGATGGTAAAAGGGAAATAAGACACACTTACTCCTTAAAACAACGGTCGCATCTTGAATCACGGTACCGAGGATCGAGTACATAGGCGAAAGGTTTCTCCTGCAGAATTACGTCCCCTCGTCGATGAATAGATTTTTTCATACTGCTTCGCCCGTAGCCCAGCAGGCAGCAACACAACCGAACAACGAATAAAAGATGCTCCCACTGAACCTGAACCTCAACAGCAGACAATCGTGCCACACCTTCTCGAGTCTTCCGCCGCACGCAACGGCCAGTGTGCGCCAACCTTTCGATGTTCTAATTAACACCTTGAGGATGGTAGTTTAATTTTAAAAATAACGTTCAACCCAAGTCGATCGTGCCAGCGGTGGTGGTTGTTATTGTGAAACAGCTGGAACAACACCGGCAAGAATGGGAGGCAGGAGAATACATGTTAGTCAGGGGTATTGCTTTCTTTTCGCTTTCTTTTTGCTTCCTTGCGCTGGTTTTGTGAGATTTTAGGGGAGTGTTTTGTTTCACTCACCAGACAGACAGCAAAATGCATAAATATAACGTACTTAACGGGTGGGAATGGTGTGTATTTTTAGCCGGGCAGTTTTTTTAGACGATGCATGCGTAACAAGCTCGAACGCTTCTGAGCGGCACTTCCTTCTTCTAGCGTAAAGTTGTTTACCGTTGGTCTTTTTGAATGCAGCGATTTATTTAGCGACTGATTTATATTATTTATTTTTTAGTAAATAAGATTTGTTCGACTTTGTGAGATTTATCAAAACATTCACATTTATTTGTTCTCAAGATTGGGATGATACATTTTTTTGTACGATTTGTTGATGGTAAACCAGGCGCGTTTGGTTTATTGTTCATGAACTGTCAATTTACAAAAGCAACACAAAATAGTTTATAACATACAGTTCAGTGCTAGATCAATGAAAAACACAGTTTTTGAGCTATTTATATTTAATTTATCAAGGTATTATCATCTTATACTGTATTTTCAATATTTACATTCATTTTTTTTTTGAAAATTATGCATTGTTCAACATAATCAACTGAAATGTTCAAATATATCTTGATGAAGAATCATACTGCTGGAACATGTGGCTCTATAAACCTCGTGCTTCTAATGGCGCGCTTTTTTGCCGCTGCTTCGGGTGTGATTGGTATTTAGGCGGTTCTTCAAATATTGTTTATTAATTGGTCCAAATTAAACATGGATCATCCACTTGATCATCTGTTCAGTGATAATGTGGCAGTGGAAGGTGAAAACGATGGTGTCATTCTGTCCGATGACGAACTTCCAGACGGGGATGACGATGGTCCGGACGACGACAATGGTGCAACTGCCACCTCAGCCGTTCCCGTATCGGCGGAGGTGAAGAGAAAAACGATACGAAACCCTCGCAATCTACTGAACGAGGCGAAACTTTGTGGCCCGCGTGGGATACTTGCCCTGAAGGATCATTTTAAGGATTTTAAATTCCACGGCAAAGGTCACGAAGCCTCTGATCTTAATAGACTGATGCGGAAATACGAACACTGGGCGCATCGATTGTATCCCAAGTTTCACTTTGACGATTGTATGGCCAAGATCGAAAAGCTCGGCCACAAAAAGCAGGTCCAAATGTACATGAACAAATACCGGTCGGGAACGTTGCAGGCGGAAATAGAAGCACAAGCAGAAGCCGCTAGAAATAGTGCCGACGAAGAGGAGCTGGACGACAACCAGCTTAATCGACAGCTTGATCCGTTGGACAGTATGCTGGAGGAACAGATTGCAAAGTCGAAGGGACGTACATCGGTTGCCAACACTTCCGGCATTGGAAATCTATCGATGGACAACACGTTCGATGTGGTGCGGCAGCCTGACAACAGTGTGACGCACGCGAATGCCCTGAAAGACACTCAGCAGGCGACCAAATCACCTGCAGTGGCTGATGAAATCCGAGCGAAAATTGAAGCAAACCGGCTGAAAGCATTGGAACTAAGGAAGGCTCGCCTTTTGGCCCTCTCACAACAGAGCACGTCAGGTGGGACCGAGAATGTGGAGAACCGAGATTCTTGTGGTTAGCCGTAGTGAGTTGGTTGATATAGAAAATAAAATACCTTTACCTTTTGAATACATTCATTAGTATATTCAACAATTTCTTCCGTATGCTCTATATAGTAACACTGTCGCCATTCCTCTGGCGGGAGAAATGCTTTTTTTAAAAATAGTACATAGAAAATATGCTTATCGAATAGAGATAAAAATACGTCCTTACAGATACATTTTCCAATCGAGGCGCAATAGTGTGGTGCGCGAAACTACTCTGCTGCGGCCTTCGCTTTACTTTCAGCCGCTGGTGCCGGTTTGGATTCCTTTTCTGCAGCATCCTTCTTCACTGGAGGTTCATCGCCATCTTTTTCTTGCTCGGCATTTCTATCCCGCTTGCGCTTATTATTGCCACCGGAGTGATGGTTACGGTTGTTGTTACCCCTGTTTCCTCTACCCTTGTTCTTTGCATTGCCCTTGCGCTTTGCCTGCTCCTCGGCAATCTTTTTCAGGTATTCGGTTTCCTTCTCCTCTACCAGCAGTTCGGCCGTTACCTCTGCTTCATCAATTTTAAGCTGCAAAAATAAGAAATAAAACACATCACTATTACTATGAGCCACACAACCAATCGGAAAATTTCAACGTACCTTGTTGTCCGTAAGTTTTTCGAGTAGCTGTTTACCCGCGTCCTGCTTGTTGAAACGTACGTACCCACTCGCATCGCCCTTCTGATAGTCGATGTACGCAAACTCTAGCGTTTCATCGAGCCCTCGGATCGCCTCCTTGATCGATTCCCGGGTCGTCTCCTTACCCAGCCCCTCCATAAACACGCACGCCCCGGTCGGTAGCTGGGCGAGCAGTGCATTATTTCCTTCCTCCTTCTTGCGCTTTCTCTCTTCGATCTTTTCCGCCCGCTCCTTAATTTCCGCCTTCTTGGCCTCGTAGTAATCGTTCTGCATCTTGCAAATCAACTCCTTGCCCTTGTACTTCAGTGGACCCTGGGCCAGAAATTTCTCACACTGCTCCTTTTCAGCAAACGTCACTAAAATGCTTCCCTTGAAGAGATACTTCTTTGTCGGTTTGTCGTGATATTTGCGCATCACGATGTTGGTCACTTTTGAGTATGGTTCTAAAAATTCCACCAACTCACTCATGGTAGTTCCATGCTGGGGCGCAAACCCTTTCACGTACACTGTGCGTGCGTAGATCTCCTGCCGTCGCTCCTCGTTCATCTCCGGCAGTGGACGCTCCGGATGGCGGCGCAGCTTTTCCCTGTCCTCGCTGATCTCGACCAGTCCCTCGTCCGATTTGCCGATAGCATCTACAATCACTTTCTTGTCTTCGCTGAGCGATTTTAGACGTTTGAACGTGAGCAGCACATCTAGCGGTACCCACCCGGCCTCATCCTTCGCTATCTGATCCTTCATGAACTTATCCTTGACAAGGTTGGCATCACCGAAATAGTACTCCAGCTGGCGGATGATTGCCGCTTCTGTTGGGCTTACAGCGGTGGCATTTTCATCGTTGCCTTCTGGCTTCGTTTCTGGCACTGCCGCCGCTTGTACGTCGGTTTCGGTCATATTGTGGCTGCTGGTGGTGGAATTGGCGAAGGGAAGGGAAAAATGTTAGGTTAGAAATCTGTTGCCGGCCAGCTGAGTGCACTAGCTTCGGAAGATGTAAACATTCTCATCGGGAGATGATATAACGAGACCTTGCTTTTAACACGCGAAGGCGAAGTTTTCATTACCTGATATTATAAGAAACACGGATTTCTCTATTGTAACTAGCACGTGCGAGCTGGAGAAGTGGCTACAAGAAAATGCTTGTTTGAAGTGTTTGTGCGTTTTCAGAACACGTTGGGTAATGACATTTCGCCTTTGAAGGACTACCAAGATACATATACATTGCGATCGAAATTTAGACTAATCATATTTTGTTATAAAAAAAGACATTTTATTTTTATTCTAAAAATAGATTATCTTTGTAGTCTTTGTAACTTCAATCAACTTTTAAACGAGTCTTATTGAAAGTGTTTTGTCCTTAGAACGAATCAAAATTAAATGTTCTATTTACCTTTATATATAGAGCTGTCAGATTGTTTATCTGTTGTCTGTCACAAATCCAAAACACACGTGCATCGAATGCTGCTCGCATTCGTGTGAAAAGCGGTCTTAGTTTTATTTTTTTGTAAAATAGTGCATTTATACCACAATCTTCACAATGAATGATATTGGTTTCGGCTCAGTAATGTTGCCTAGCGTGAAGGCTCGACAAAAAAATCTTTGTAAAGAGCGGTTAAACGCACCGGCAAAAAGACCGTACTATGAAAGTAAGATTTTCCATCCACATTTTCCTTGGGGTTCAATATAATAGTACCGTTTCTATACTTTTAGATACCGACAGTTTTGGCGCCCGTATGCTTACCAACCTTGGTTGGTCGGAAGGGAAAGGTTTGGGTAAGGATGAGAATGGAATTACCATTCCCATAATGAACCGAGTAAAACTGAACACAGAGGGGATTGGTTTCATCGGCGGACAGGACGATATGTGGACGCAGCATACTGCCGGCTTTGGCGATCTGCTAAGGCGCCTAAACGGTGAAGATAATGGAGCGGTCGATAATGTAGGAGATGCTGTGATCGATTCCAAGAGCCAGCTGCAATCGCTTGAGGAACGATCGAAGAAATCTCGTGCAAGGGTACATTACAAAAAGTTCACCCGTGGCAAGGATTTGAGTCAAATGAACGAAAAAGATTTGGCAAACATTTTTGGAAAACGTTCGCTCGTAGATATCAATACCCCGGCAGAGAAAGCAAATGATTCGCCCGAGACCGAGAGCGATGACGATTCGGAACCGGAGCGGCCAGTTTTAGGTTTATCGACAATAAAGGCCAGCGTGTCGATTCAAGATTATTTTAGGGAGAAAATGAGACAAAAAACGATAGGCAGCGCGAATGGACACACGAGTGAAACAATGATCAAGACGATCGGAGACGAAGGTGGTGTCGAAGAAATTGTCGCCGAGGAACAACAAACGTCCGACTCTGGTAAGAATAAAAAAAAGAAGAATAAGAAAAAATCGAAGGAAATTGAGGAAACGGTGAAACCGATAGAGGAAACCACTCCCGATGAAGTGGTCCAACCAACAAGAAAGTCCAAACGGAAAAGTGATAAAATAGAGCAAAGCGGAGAAGTTTTGGCAAATGTTGAATCAGGTGAACTGGAAGCCGATCCCGTTGAAAAGGCCCCACCAACAAGAAAATCCAAACGGAAAGCGGAGAAAAAAGAGAAAAACGAAGAAGAAGTTTTGCCAATTGTTGAACCGGAGCCGGAGGCCGATCCTGTTGAAGTGGGCCCACCAATTAAAAAAACAAAAAAGCAAAGAGAGAAAATACAGCAAAACGAAGGAGACATTTTGGCCAGTGGTGAATCGATTGAACCGGAAGGCATTCCTGTTGTAGAGAACCCAACAACAAGGAAATCTAAAAGGAAAAGGGAGAAAATAGAACATAACGAGGAAGAAGTTTTGGCGAGCGTTGAATCTATGGAAGCAACTGGCGAACTGTCGGAGACGATTAAAAAGAAGAAAAAATCTAAAAAACAAAACTATGACCCCGAACCCATTGTCGATCCTATTTGTGAAGATGCGGTGGCAGAAGATGAACCGAATGCAGACGAAACGGTCAATCCTGGGGAACTGGTGAAAAAGAAGAAAATATCAAAATCTCCCAAACCAGAGGAAGAGGCCGAGATAATCACACCAGAGCCAAACACTGCTGAAACTGAAATGAATGAGACGGACGCTTCTGAGTCATCAAAGAAAAAGAAAAAGAAGAAAAATAAAGAAAAGGACGACCTGGAAGCACAAAGCGACGAACCACAAATGATGGTCAACGGTTTAATGGAAGCAGAACTAAATGGTAAGAATAACGCCTGTTCAGCGGAAGAGGCCGAATTGCAAGCTGCCGTAGCATCTGCACTTTCGGCTGAATATCTAGCTGATCCGGAAGAGGAACTGACCTGTAAAGTGAGGGTCGACGTACTGAAGTACCTTGACGAATCGCGCTTCGCTGGCTCTAATTTTGGCGATATTATCGGTTACAGATTGACGGAGGAAGTGAAGCTCGTTCGTAGCGCTCCATCGAGACAACGAAAACCTGTAATAAAGCAAAGAAGCGGTCCATCACAGCATCGGAACGCTCTATCAAAACAACGTAGCTATAAAACAAAGCAAGCTAAAACTCCGTCAAAGCAAGGTAAAGCTCCATTGAAACAACGTAAAGCACCATCAAAGCAACGTAATGCTCCAACAAAGCAACGTTCCCTCGGTCCAAAGCGTAAAACTCCATCAAAGCAACAGGAGAAGTAGCACGACTGGCCCGAAACGGGCAGGGAACAAAATCAAAATGGTTTCTTGCTCTGCCCAACGAATCATCTAACCGACAGAACGAGAAAACGTGCTGATTTTGTTCCTTCAAAAGGGAATGAATTGAATTATTATATTGTATTATATTTTTCATATAAGAAAGTGCGTATGGTACAGGGATCGTACTGATACGGTGCTACTAGTGTACTAGCACCGCTTGGCCAATCTCGTCGGAGGCCTTATCCAGGATATGCTCGTTGATTATCGGAACATAATTAATAAAAAGAGAAAAGCAAAAGCTTTGCATGATTGTTAGAATACTTTTGCTAAGTGTATCACAGAGTCCTGCTACAGTATAAGGATTACAGCCATCATGACATAATATTACACAAACTATCAAAAATATTGCGATAATTTATCATTCGGCAAGAAAAGGCCCTGCTTCAATTGCGTTTGTTTGGTTCCAAGGAGAGATGGAACCTTTTTGGGAAAATTTATTAGTTTTGCAGTCTGTGGGTGTTTATTATGCTCGTCATTTCCATTAATTGTATCGTCAACCGTTGGCAAAGTTGCTTGCATTCATAATCAACTTGAAGCACATTTCCTCACGATGTACACAGTATCTACGTTACAAAATCTTCTGAGGTTATCTGTAATCATTAAACCATAAAGTTATTTTGGCAGCAGACGGCCATTCCACGGGTTGTTCGCATTCTTGTTGTCTAGGAAGATGCAATCAGGCTAGGCATTTTTTATTGGAATTCTTTTCCATACGAAACTACTTAATTCACTCTGTATGAAACAGCGTACGTTTTCCAAAAATTGATCACACACTACGACAATCAGTTCACAGTAAAAAAATCAAAAAGTATTTACACACCTTACAAATTACCTGTACACACCTTGGGCAGATGGTCTAAAAAATATCCCCTAAAATCCGTCACAACAAAAAAGCCGCTAATTTTCGTTGTTTACCGGTAGCGCTACCTGCCAGAACATGTTTGTGTGCTTACCTCACCAGCAGCATCATCTCAAGAGCGATGGCCAAACATTTCAGCGTTTGCTAGTCGTGAATTGTTAATAGTAAGTTTAAAATGTGCTTTGTAAGAGTGAAAGTAAAAGCGTGACTGATTATTCGCTGCCCGGTATTGTTGAGTGTGAATTTACGTGCCTTTTTGGTGTGCTTCGTAGAAGAATAGGAAGACAGGTAGCCGAAAACATCAGCGATGGTTTGGATTGATCAACGTCTGGCGGCGGGTGTGGTGTTATTTAGCCTTCTGCCGTTACTTAGCTACGGCAAAGAAGCTGAAACGCAGAAAGATGGTGAGGAGAAAAGCAACGATGGTGTTTGTTTACTCGATTTTAAATGAAAACCCTCTTCCCATAGTAATGTTCCTGGAACCGGGACGCCTCGTATCTTACACGTACGATGAGTGGAGCATCACCCGACCCGGGCTGATCGTGTACTGCTACCCGGGACAACAGGAAACCCTGCTGAACGCTTTCTGTACCGTGTCGATACGCATGCACTGTGACCATGATAACTACAACCAGTACCTCGGCAGTTCACCGGCAGAGGTGAAAAAGCACTACAAAGCTGAACAGAGCCTTTTCAGCTTCAATGTGTTTGCGTCGCGAAAACGAAGGCAGGTTGAGCTGGAACCGTTCAACCAGAGCTGTCTCGGTGTGGTATCATCCGGCAAGTACGACATAGAGGTATTGCTGAACCGGTTCGACCTATGGCGTGTTGGATTGCTCGTGCTAGGTGTGCTGCTGTTCTTCGTCGCACTGCCAATGAGCCAAAACCCACTGTTCTATTACACCGGCGGTATTCTTATCGGTTTAACTTCCTTTGCTCTGGCGCTGGTGTACATGTTCAGCAAACTCATGCCATACCGTCCGCTCATGCTGGGTGTAATGGTCGGTGGATGGACACTCGGGTTCTACGGCATGCAGATGATGTACGAAAATCTGCGCCTTATCTTCGTACTCTATCAACACTATGTCTTTTGGTATTTGGCAATCGTTGGATCGATCAGTTTCTTCGTCTGCTATCGGCTCGGACCACCGAAGGATCATCGCAGCAAGCGCGTTATCCAGTGGACGCTACAGCTGATCGCTCTCACGATGGTGTTCTTCTGCAGCTACCAGCGTCAACTTTCGACGGGCTTTATGCTCATCGTTATTGCGGCGTACTATCACGCCACACCGTTGAATGCGCTTCGCTGGATACGTAACCGGTTCCGCAGCCGCTATCCGGGTCGTAGACGCTTGCTTACGGTGGAAGAGTTCGAGGAGCTGGGTCGGGTCGAAACGGATCGAGCATTGAAGGATTTGCGCGAATATTGCCGCAGCCCGGAGTGTAAGCAGTGGACGACGATGATGAAGTTAAGGGATCCGGTACGTTTTGCATCGTTCGTGGAAGGATCACCGCACGTGATGGATGAAGAGTGCTTCGAGTACGATACTGTACACTCTAGCATCAGCAATGATGAGTCGGAGGAGGTGGTAGAATCGGACGAAGGGGAAGAGGACTGATTTGATGCATCGTTTGGAGGGGTGGGCAATCATAATTCAGGCCTAAGCTGTAATAGTTGCCAATTAAAGTTTTCTATCTCGGATAAAAAGAGATAAAACATCACTCAACAAGTAGGAAACCAACTAGGAAAATATACGAATAGATATTTTCACCTTTCGTTTTAACTTACCAATCATTTCTAGCTGCAGTACTGAGTAGCTGCTTCGTCAAATGCTTTACTTCGATAGGTCGAAACCATTATTGTAGATATATCAGTCGCCGGCTGCAAAAAGTCCACACTGGTAAAAAAAAACTTTCGTATAAATGGAATGTGTTGATTGTTGATAATACTAACTATTTCTTGTAACTGTCCATACTAATTGCTTCTAGCTGAGATGATAAGACTTAAAAAATATTGAGGTTGTAGTTTCGCCAAAAGAAACAAAGAACTGTCAGCAGCTTTTGTATCGCGAGGAGATTTTTGTGTCATGTTAGTATATATAAAACCTAAAATATGTAAATACACATAAGAAGAGTTCATAATATTGGCTATGTGTTTTTTTCCCTCTATATACAATTCGTTTATTCGTGGTTGCGTTTCACAGGAAAACTTTTTGCTGGAAAAGGATCGTAATAATTTCTATTGATTTGGCCACACCGAAGACTTTTTGAGTGTTGTATTCAAAGTTGATCATTTTTATCAAAAGCATGACTACTTAAACTTAACTTTTACGGCCTAATAGTAATGTAGGTATATTTATCTGGTTTATGAACGATCCCCGCACTGAGCGGGAGCCCACCGTTGGTCTGTTTTTAAGTTTCATTCGAGCTCGTTTTGAGGCAAGAAAAAACCCTCCTTAAAAAGAAAAAGAGAAGGTGAAGATAGAGATAAACAAAAATGTGAATTAAACCATGCTCGTATCACAAGCAGAGCTCCCTTACGCTGTTGGGGAACACCAAACCGACCCTTACCAACAATAACAAAAAACACCACATTTGTTGTAGGTGGGAACCGCGGTAGGCATGCATAAAAAGGTACGAGATCACCTCACGACTCGATCGGCCCCATGCCTGTTGGAACAGCGCGCTGGAAAGAAAAGGTTCGCGATCATTCGCTTTGCTGCCACCTTTCCACGCTGAATGGGAGAGAAAAATGTTATCACTTCCTTTTTATCGGCATTATTTTGGAGCGCCTTTGTTTCGTTCAGTGAGAGCCCTTTTTGCTAACCTTACTTTTTGTTGTTGTTGTTCGGTTCAAATGATTCTGTCTAAATGGTAACTTATTTGCCTGATCACGGAAAGTAGGGACCGTTTTTCGTGGTTCCTTTGTGTGGACAACAGTGAAAACACCGATCCGCGCCAGTTCTGTTTCGTTGTGCCTGGGTACACTTAATCGTACAATGTTGCAAGAGTGGCATGTTTTAAGGCTTGTCTGTAAAAAATCTCTGATCGCCATGAAGGCACAGCGACTCTTGTGCCGCTGGTTGGGGAACCGTGCGGTTTGATGGTTTAATTGAGCGTGAAGAAACAGACAGGACTTTAGTTTCAAAACTGTCTTTTGTTAAGGCGGAAATCAAATTCATTTGCGTCCAGTTCCCCAACGGTTACATATTTTGATGTTGAATAAACGGTTTAGTTTTAAGAAAATACGACTGTATTGCACTGTATTGTAACCGATATCACGTAAATCTGAATTTTAGATATAAATTTACTGTTTAATATACAGCATTTTATTTTTCTTTCTCGATTATACTCCAACAACAACTTCCTTGATTTGACTATCAAACAGAAAACTGATCGCAGCGTGCACTTTGACACTAGTACGTCTGTGCACCGCCTGAACGTGCGGCATACACTCGTTGGTGTGAAGCGTACGGTGCGCTCTACTCTTTGCTATCATCTCGCTCCCACTTACCGCGCGGTGGAATGTCGTGCTTCGCGCGTCGAGCTGCCGAAGCGGGCACGAAACCGGCCCGAAGCCCTTGCCGCGTTGGGCCAAGCGCGCGTTTCCCTTGGCAAGTGCTGTGCTGCAGCTGGCTGGTTTCGCCGCGCTGAAGAAACAAATCATCAACCGGTCCGTGAACACGTGCGTGCCGTGCGGTCCACGCTCGTAGTAGTCCCGTTGGTGCGTTCGCAAATTTTCTACTCGCAAAAATATCAACGTCCCGCGTGTTTCAACATTCTCTCTGTTTCTTTCTCCCTGTCTCTTTCTTACAACACCCTCCCCCCCCTCACCTCCTATAAACACACACACAGACGTACTGCAGCTTGCAGCGTGTGTGTTTCGTGTACGTTTTGTCGCGATATTATTATTGTGTTTGGGTAAATTGTGGTGTGTGTGTGTTGTGTATATGTGTATGTTTTACATCCTTCCTTTCATCTTTCCTTTCGTTATTGTGTTCGGTGTGTGCACCAACGAGCACGCACTCCATCCTGCTCTCATCGCATACGCGAAAACACACACATGCCCATTACACAGCCAGACACATACACCAACGTGCAGCGATACGCCTGCAGTGCGTTTCCAAACACGGAGCAGTTACTCTCGCGCCGTCTCTCCGTATCAGCGCGTGCTCGCTCTCGCATACACCCGACATAGGTGCGCTCTATCGCTCCCTCTTTCTCTCTCTTTCTCGCTCTTTCTCTCGTGCACTCTTCTCGATTCCCGATCCGGTGTTGTTCGCGCACTGTTGTTTTCGTTCGGAATTTCGAATTGTCAGTGATTTTTACTTTTACCTGGCTGCCGCTGGCTGCTGCCGTGTGGCTGTTGTTTGCTGTGCGTTTTATTTTTGTTTCTTGTACTCTCAAGCGATATATCACTTCACCCCCCCCCCGTCCCTCCCCCTCATAAAAACAAAACTACCGGAGGGGGCAAGTCGTGGAAAACTGCAATCGTTTTGTGCTGCGTGCGTACGTGTGTGTGCTGGTGGTGTGTTTATGATTAGGTTTTTCTTTTATCCTATTCGGCGGCATTTCCCGGTGTGGATGTTGGAACGGAGTTCGATAGTGCTTGTTAAATTGATACCGAATTGCTAAACAGTTTCTTGGCCGGTGTTTGGTGTAAAATTGTACTGGGAAAGCAGGATTCAAGATGTAAATCCAAATTCTTGTTTTATCGGACCAACGTGCTACAACAACCAAAGTCCACAGTGTTGTAAATGCTTATTACCAGCGTCGGATCAACGCCATCAATCCCGCAATGTGGTTAATCTTATTAAAAGAGGCAATATCAAAGCGAGCTTATCGGCGGCCATTTGCGTGATATAAAGAATGTGCACATCTTTTGTGTTCCCTATTGTCTACCGGGCGTACCGGTGCGTGTACGTGTGGTCAAATGGTGTGCATTTTTGTGCAAATGTTGGCTTGAATGTAGGTTTTGTGAATACTTAAACGCGAGTGACACACCAAATCGTGATTATGCTGTGGTCGGTAGGCTGAAAGGTCAAACGAAACAAAAGTCACGACTAACAAAGCATGCTTTGGATACAGTACCACACACTCTTGTACATCCCTGTGGCGGCTTGTGCGTGGTACAAATCATTACAGTCAGTTTAGTTCTGCGCTTCTTCGTGTGATGTGATGTAGTAAACGTGCCGGTAGTGTCGAAAAAAAAAAAACTACATCCAACCACCGTTTGTGTGAAGTGAACAGTTAGTAAAAGATTGTGTTTCTCTTCCGTGGACTCGATTGTAATGCAATTGGCAAACCTTTTTTCGTTTTCTTTTTCCTTTTACCTTGGTGTAACTATTAAACCTGTTATCCTGTGGTGTTACGAAGGGATTAAGGAATGAAATCCCGATAACCGAATCTAAGACCGGCACGGTTTTGCTTTTGATGCCGGTTTCGCGAAGACCTTGAAACACCGGGTGCGTAATCGTCTACCCACGTATGTGTGTGTATGTGTGTGTGTGTTTTTTCGTATAAGTACAGTGCGTGTGTGTGTTTGTGTCTATGCGTGTTGAAGAGGTTTTAGCTTGAAAGGGAAAGGAGCAGTAACTACGCAAATAAAACCGGAACAAAGAAGCGGACGACTTCCTCTCCGTGTGTGTGTGTGTGTGTGTGGCGAAAAAGGACTGTTATGACGAATCGGAAAAAAGGTTGTTTTTCCCCTTTTTCCTCCCCTACTACCATCTTGAGGGGGGGTTGAGAAGTTTTT
>KB702570.1:0-46550 GCA_000349165.1 Anopheles christyi | reverse complement strand
TTTGATAACGATTGGCTCCAATATTCTTGCCTCCCTTCTATCATTCCCCTCCCCCCCCCCCCACACGCTATGTACTCTCGTTCGTTTGCTCTATTTTCATCTTCAACATGATTAAGGTAGCCGTGCGGTTTGCGTAAGCATTATATGCGAACGGTATGCGAAAAAAAAACTGGCCTAGCTTCGAAGCGTACAAAAAATAGACATTTACTTCAAACCAGACATGACCTCGGATGACCTTGACAAAGCACACAGCATCGGTGTGCCTCCCCGCAGCACACTGTCTGATGCAATGGCAAATGACCTAGCGCAACATACAAATCACTTACCTCCTACGCCAAGATTAACCTTGTTTGGATTGGGGTCATCGTTGCATGCCTTGTTGAGGGCAAATACCTCCACAGGGGGACCCAATTCGACCGAGGCGAAAATGCTCATCGTTGCTGAAGGAGGTAGAATTTGTTGGAGTGTAATAGGACCGATACAGCAGCACACTTGCAAACTTTAATGTTACTGGAAGCACCACTTGGGGGTACCGTGTCAACCACAAACACCGACGGGAGATAACTGAATGAACGCAGAGGTCTTTCCTAAATGAAACTGCGGTCCACGGTCCTATGTTGGATGTGGCTTCGCTTTTTGCACTTTCTCGTACGACCCTTATTCTCTTCCGTTCGCAATTGTGTAACTTGGCGCGCCGCTCCACCGCTCCAAACTGTGCGGACACAAACACACATGCAGTAAGATCGTGTAAGCATTATATCTCTTCCAACAACTGTTCCTACCTCCTTCCTTTTACAATAGCATTTTTTGCATTTGGAGCATCAGAAATGTTCTCACAAAATCTCATTTTCTCTCCGTATGTTTTGACCGGCTTATTGATGTTACTAGAATGCGCAATACGAGTGGATTGAAAACAACACTAACACACATTTACATACACACATAATTGCACGTGAAGCGATACCACCATTTGGAAGGAATAAGTCAGATATTACATGTATCTAGGGTTGAAACAACATATCTTCCATTGGTCGGTGCTTTGGAGCAACAAAGAAGTAATATTTTCGTACTATTACGCTCCAATAACTGTCTTTTTTTAAACATCTTCATATCAACATCAAGCCTCAACCCTGTCCAGCTGATATGCGGTACAATTTGTACACCAGCCCTGACATACGTCATCCAGATGCAAAATGTAAACAAATTCAACACAGCGAGAAGTACAGTAGGCATAGCAAAAATAAAAGGGGCGGCCTGTCGATGGAGCTGGAACCGAGCAAAGTTGTGGACTTTCACTATGAATACACAAACGTGGACGATAAGCCGGCCAAACTGGTGTACGCGATCGAAATTCCTTACAAAGGCCGTGTGGCCGAGCTGAGCCACCAGATCGTGTCCGTACGGATGGATCCAATCATGAAATTTCTCAAAGCCGATCGGGAGCTTCTGCCAATCCTGCAAGAATTTATCGAGCGAGAAAATCAAAGCTTCTACGATGATCGCGACGAGTTGCTGTTGGAAAAGTTTCGTCAAGGTACGCCCGATGTGGACAATCTCGCCCTCGATACGGAGAAGCTCTATCGCGAGGAGATACTCGAGTTTGCAGATCGCGTTGGCCCGACGGATGAGGAAATCTTTGCGCAAAGCTACCATCAGCTGGTACATTCGTCGCTGCTGCCGGAGATATTGGCCAAAGAGCGTGAGTACGCGCGTACGATCGCGAGTCTGGCCACGCAAATGACTCAGCAAATTAACACGATGAACACGCTGCACCAGGAGGAAATAGAGTCAAAAATTAAGCTGCTCGACATATCGATTACGCCGGAAAACATTAATCACATGCTAGCGAAGCAGTACGGAATGCAAAACATGATCCGCAAACAGTGCGAATCGGAGTTGGAATCGACACGGGGCCACCAGAAGCACGAGTACCGAAACTGGGTGACGCAGCACGTGGATGAAAGTTTCCTCGGGCAGTCCGAAAGTCCGACCCAGATAGGCAACCGGTGGTCGATGATGTCGACGCAGGCACCTTCGATGGAGGAAAGCTTCACCATCCATCTGGGATCACAACTGAAGCACATGCACAACATACGCATTCTAAGCACGCGGGTGTCGGACCTCTGCAGCCCCCTCTACGGTGACGCATCGTTCGGTGGACCGAACGTGGCTCTCGGGTTGTACTCTAGCTCGCTGTGTGGTATCGTGGTATTGACACCGTCCGGTACGATAACGCCGGATCGGGAAATAAGGCGCAATGCAAACATGTCGACGGAGTTTCATTTCGATCAGATTGATCGACAGATTGAAAAGATACAGGAGGACTTACGGAACCTGCAGCACGGCAATGCGGTTGATGCAGGTGGTGCGCAAAGCCTTGCCGCCGCTGCCGGACGGCGACCAGATCGCACCGTAGTGACAGTAAAACCGGGCGATGCATTTATCACACGCCATTCAAACCTTTCACACTCGCATGTGATCTTTCATCTGATATCGGACGAGACGTTCCAAAGTCCAAGCGAAATCAATTCGCGCCATCCTGTAATACTGGGCTTGCGCAATATACTGAAAATCTCTAGCAGGCATGACATTACCACGCTGACCATTCCTGCTTTGCTGCGTCACGAAATGTCCGAGGTGAGTGAAGTGTGGCATTGGTTATGCTAAGGCTGGTGTGGATTAATCGATTCTTTCCTATTCGTACAGGACATGACCGTTAGCTGGTGTATTAGACGAGCAGAGTTGGTGTTTAAATGTGCCAAAGGCTTTATGATCGAGTCAGCCAGTTGGGGTGGAGCAGAGCTAAACACTTTGCAGTTGCTGTTGCCGCACGATATTTCCGAAGAGCTGTTTCGAACGCTTGCCGACATGGTACCACACGTGTTTCGTGTGGCAAATCCAAAAATTCTGCAATGAGCTTCTATGCTATGCTTCTAAAACTAACATTCATTGGCAGGATCGAGAGCTCCCCCTAACTAGCAGCCAAGAAGCATTCACCTGCAAAACATAATACGGGCAGTTCAGGAACCTCTGTTGTAAAACAATCTGGTGTGTTGAAATATTTAAAGACTAGCATAATATATTTCACATATGCGAATGAAACATTTCATTTAACACAAAATTCGAAATCTTGAAACGAGTCTGCAATAATATCAAAATTGCAATCTGAAAGCGTGGACGGTTTCAGATATTTCTGTAACTGGCCGAGATCGCGAAGAAGTTGTAGCGTCGCATAACTAAGTTAATAACAATTAAAAATACCATTCCAGATGGGTTAATAAAAACTAAAATAAAGGTTTGTTACATATAGACAAACAATCCATGTTCAATTATTCATTAAAAAAATAACCAATCTTCAACGAGCCTGAGTATCTTCTTCTTCTAGCTTGGCGTAAACGACCTACGAGGTCATGATGGCCTTATACAGGCTTTTTAGACTTATTTTTATCACGTACCGGATAGTCAGGCCTTGCTACGGGGGGACAGATAGAGCCTGTGTATAAAAATAATAAATAATCAATAACGTGATGCAACCCTATCCGGTGGTGTATTGGATAGACGCGCTGGCTCTCGCATGACCAACGAGTTTAAATTCCCTTTCGAACCATCCCTCTGTATGAAGTTCTAACTATGCGGTTGCATGATACTTTTAAGACAGTATGAACCGGCATGACCGCTACGTCAAGATGCAACTGGACGTGAGATACACAGCAGCTCCCCGATGCTCTGTGCTGCTCTTTGAAAGTGCTGTTTTCAGTTTAAAACTGCGTTTAACACTTAATTTGGCTGAAATAAACAAAATTCCTTATCTAGAATTCAAACAGCATTGCTCTACGGAATAAACTGTCATTGTCAAGAGATAGCGTATTGCGAAATAGCGTATATCGAGTATAGCGTACTGCGGGGATTTGTTGTACTATTCTGATATTAGCGTTCGCTGGCCTATACTTTTAACCTTTTTTGTATAGCTACATTCGAAGGCTTCACGCAATATTGAACTGTTCAAAAGAACCTTTACGTTTGTTTTTTTTTTACGAACAACCAAGTTAAATTGTTGTAATTCGAAACGAGCATGATGCGCACATGACAGCCCGGCAGATACGTATGCGAACGTATCCCTTGCAGAACACCTCGATCCTATCTGATTCTGTATACACCTTGGATTCATTATGCTTCCCTCATTCTGTCAAAAACGAGGCCTTTTTACGAGGCCTGATTCAATACTGGCTCGGGCTGCTATTTGTTGCCAACAAGCAAAGTTCATCTCGACTCGGGTGCAAGGAGGCACGCAACGGGAGATTGGACATATTTTTGTTTATGATAAATATATTTTCTCCAATCCTGCACGGGTTCTACTGCGACAAGCAGTGCAGACACCGAAAATCGACGCTCCGTCACAGTGAAAAGTAAATTCGCTCAAGTGCAGATCATTCTCGGCGTAAGTTGGTAACGAGACACGGGGCTTCAATGTTGGCCAGACAGTGACGGTAGAGGAGGACCCCAGCAAAGCAGTAGTAGCGCCCGTGGTGTGTAGCTGCAGAGTGCGCGCATGTTGTGTGTGTATGTGTATGTGTGTCCATCGCATACGGCGTGTGTATACGAACGAAAACGATAGAACGCCAATAGACTAGTGTGTCCAGCGTTGCGTTGGTTGCGAAAACAATCGGAATAGTGATTTCAAAGGGATGCTTTCCACCACTACGGGTGCGTTTCTCGAAGCAGGACATTTAAAAGCGAAGGCCAAACCGTGATGGATGAATGGTGTAGCACAATGTTAGCTGGATGTTAGTAAGAAATTTTGGATGCTATTGGCGGATGCTCAACGGAATGTTGTAGGTCGATCGTGAATGCACTTTGTTTGACCCACCCACCAGCGCCTTCCCATCGTCCATTTCCTTTCGCGCGTACAATTAAGGCAGCATCGATGTCATTCGCGAAGAGTCCCCACAGCGGAGCGATGTAAAGCAAGCAGTGGCAGCAGGTGACGATCGCATAGAAAGTAATGAAACACCTACTCTACCTCGCTCAAACCTACTAGCATGCGTAATTGAATGCCTATTTGACTAAGAAGTTCAGCTATTCGATAGATTTGGACTGCTTCGCTGAATGTAAATCGGGTTTATTGTCAAACAAATTCACGCGTGGCAATTGGGAGTATAAGTTGTCCCGCACCAAATCCACCCACTGCTCGGGCTGAATTGGTTAGAAGCGGGTATGCTTGGTGTTTGTGCTGCGATCGTCATCGTCATCATCATCATCCCTTTCGCTGCCCTGTGACAGTTCCTTTTGGGGGAAATGGGTTGTTTTGTTTTTCTTCTTGTTCCGTCTGTTTTGTCTAATCGTTTCTGTCCTTTCACCTATCCCCCCTCCGATTTGCAGTGACGACCGTGTGAAAGCATCGCTACTTACCCTCCCCACGCCGCTCAGTCCATTCGATTGTGTAGGAAAGTGTTGCAAGAACGGCAGAAAGGAAAACAACACACAGTAAGCGTCGGTAGAAAGAAAGAGAAAGAAAGCAGTGACGAAAAACGTATGGAAAAAGCGAAAGCGCTTCTTGCAGCACCGAAAGCATCCAACAAAAAAGGAGAAGGAACATAGCGCAAATCTCTGCAAAGGGTGCAGGAGCGAGAACCCAATACATAGCGACGTGAGCGTGTGCTAAAGCAGGTCGGCAAAGGGACAAGACAGGGACGGAACGCACCCAGCCTTCTCATTCCATCAACGATCCGTCAAAACCGTCGGAAGGTGGCTGTCTGTTATTTTTACTGTTCGTGGATTCCGTCGAGTAAATACTGCAACAACAAAACTTGACAGTAATAACACAAACATCTCCTGGACACAATTCTCTGCTTACGCTAGAACGGAAGATCCTTTTGAAAGGATTTTAATATATTCCAAACGGAGTCGCACGGACGCTACGTTAATACACGAACGGCCGCTGCAATAGCGCGTCTTCGAGGCAGCACCGTCAACCAAAGGGGCAGCGGGGAAGTACATTGACCGATAATAGGCTGTGGAAACACTGCATTATTAGTCCGGCGGTTAACTAGCTGTTTTAGCAAGTTCATTTACTAATAGCGTCCTCGGGTTGCCCCGTGCCACCGAAGCCAGCTATAGAGCGGTCCGCGCAATTGCCGAGATGGAGATGGATGCAATACAGACCCAGATTCAAACAGAGCTTCCCTTCTGTCGGTTGTGCTTTTCCCAGGCCTGCGATCTGTACGAACTGTTCCCGGGCGCAGGAAACGACAATGAATCTCTGCTATTGAAAATACTCGAGCTGGTGAATGTAGCGGTAGGTATTGCGCTAGGCATTAAGGTGCTCTATCTTTGTGAGTTCCTTATACGCGCTTCATGTTTGGTTTGTGTCCGCTCCTACTTTCAGATAAACTTCGACGAGGACCTGAACTCTTACATCTGTGGGAAGTGCGTAACGACGGTAGAGGACTTTTTCGATTACAAGGAGAAGGTAAAGGAGAACGATCTGCTTCTGCGAGAGAAACGCAAAACGGTTGACCATGCGACGGCAATCTATAACGTGGTCAGCATGCAGCCGGATGCAACAAACAGCAGCGCCTCGAATGGTGCTACCGGCGCGGGCGGTGGCTCCGATCTTGGAGCCGGCGGTATTGATGAATCACACGTCGGGCTCGATCAGCGCATCTCGATTGAAGGTGGCCCTCCGCTGAACGGTAACATTATCGAGTTCAAGAAGCAGCTGTTTACCGCATCTCCGTCCCAGCTTGGCATTTGGCTGTGCGTAGCCTCCGGCAGTGACATCCAGTGTCCGGCTGCGATCGAGGTGGACGATAACATACAGGTGGTGGCGGAAATCGGACAGCACAACCACGGTCTGCCCGTATCCGTGCCTGAAAATCCGCCCGAAACGACACCGACCAAGCAGCAGCAGCAGCAGCAGCAGCAGCAACAGCACCAGCAGCCACAGTCTCACCACCATACGCATCACGGCCAGCAAACGCAGGAGCAGCAACATCACCACCAGCACGAGGAGGACACAATCGTGGTGACGTCGGACGGTACGCCGGCCATCTTAACGACGCCCGTTACGCCCGTTGTCGCAAACAGCTCATCGCGTGGTACTGGCGCCGCCGGGGCAGCAAGCAAAGCCTCCTCGACCTCTTCGTCTTCGTCGAAGAAGAAAAAAGCGCGCGACCAACCATCAAAACGTAAGGTTTCGAACGACATCCTAGTGGGTGACGGGTGGCTTACGGATGTGACGACCTTCAAGCGCAACCATTACCAGCTCGTCACAAAGGACGGTTACCAGACGTTCCTCATCTACAATGGCTATCGCTTCCGAACGCAGCAAAAGATTCGCAACGGTATTGCGGCGTGGAAATGCGCGTGGAACGGACGCAAGGGATGCCAGGCGATACTACACATCACCGAGGATTATCAGAAGGTGCGAGAAGTCGGTTCGCCTCACAACCACGAGCCGTCGTTGCGTGACCGGATCATCTCGAACAAGCCGACTAACGGCAACACGTCGGACCAGAGCCTCATGATGCAATCGGACGGGGAGGAACTGGGCGAGATGCACAAGATCACCGCCACCACGAGCGTCGGATCGACGAGCGGTGGGGGAACTGGCGCCGGAACGATAACCGGGGAAACGATAACGCTGGGCGGAGGCGCAACCGTTGTGGCCATCACCACTACTGGGACGAATGCTTCCGTCAACAGTAGCACCTCCACGGCGTCCGCCGCCACATTAGACCTTACCTCGGAGATGGATTTCGTGCAGCAGAGCAGTAACAGTGGAAGCGAATTGATCACCACCACCACCACTACCAGCACACCCGGTGGGTCGTCCTCCTCTTCGGCAGATCCGCAGGCAGCACAACACCATCAGCAGCACCACCACCATCACCACCATCATCATCTGCATCATGCGCATGAGGTCGGTGTGGTGGACGAAGTGGTAGGCAAGGACGATACGACCATGTCGATGGATATAGAAGAAATCATTCGCCCGCACGTAGTGCTCCATCCGACCAGCGAGTAATGTGCGCATCCCGTTTGTGGGATGAGCTTCCACCACAGCAAGCCATTTTAATGCACCCATCGCCCCACCATACGGACGCGCTTTATCGAACGCCACGTGAAAACACTGTTCAAATTGCGCGCTCGGAGTTTCGCAATGGAACGAATCTGCTCCAAGTTAGACTATTTCTGCCTTCGCATCCGTGCGTTATCCGCGCGTCACAGTGACATCTATGGACATCCATGGGCTGCCGTGGAGCTACCGAACGTTTGGCGGAATTAGATGAGTGGTGAAAAAAAATGTAAAAAAAAACCGTTCTAGCAATAGGGTGTCCGTCTGAGAGAGGGTTAGAAACGTATGGTACGGAGGTTGTTAGCTTTTTCTTTTGACAAATTGCTCTTGATCGATGGCGGCAGGGTGAGCAGCAGCAACATTACGCTACTATTATGTAACATTTGTTCGTTTTATTTGTATAAGTACAGATATGTGTTTCCCCTTTCCACGTTCCCAATTTCAATGCTCCCCGCGTACGCAAGATACATTTTAAGAGAGGTAGTAAAACAGAGTGGAATGGGAAACGGTGCCGTTCTTATCCCACACTCTCGGTAACACACGGGACAAGTGTTTCAGAAGTTTGTAAACACAAATTCTGCTGCTAGGGATAAGAAATTGATTGATTTTTAATATAGCAGGATAATTGTGAGAACAAGCCTAGGTTACGGATACGCTGTCGATTTTTGCCCCCTTTTCGTTTTTCTTTTAATTTGTATGGTTTACTGTTGTATTAAGGACAGAGCAATTTGCGATTTTAGCCCGGTTCAACGTGTCTCATTCTCCACCCTTTCCTCCCGCAATCCTTCTTATTTCTCTTAGACTGTAAGTGCAAAAATTGTCATAGGTAGGTGTTAAGGAGAATGAAGAAATATATACATATAGTTATATATATATATATTATATACATAAATACAAAAACACAAATATACAGTTAAGGAGTAATTGTACCCTTCCCCCTCCACCTCCACCTGCTCCAAACGACGACAGGGTGCAACTGTGGTAAACTAGGCTGAGATTGCAGCTCCTCGTCCCACAAGCCACCATTTCCGCCGCCTCCATTATTAACACAATAAAACGGTCAAATCAATCCGTCATTCAGCTAGAAACGATCCGTGGTGTGTCGGACACAATCTACCATTCGACCTTCTAAAGGCGTTCGGATGTGTTCATGAGAAAAAAAAAGCGAAAGACCGTTCAATCCAAAATCTGTTGTGCTTCATATGTGACACCGTAGAACCGATGGTCAATAATTATTTCACACTATTCATTTCTCACTCCCATTTACTACTCGTTATTTGCTCACACAAACTTCTAGACATCTGCTCCTTTCCACCATTAAGAGATATTAATTAAGGGTGTGTTAAATTCCTCACTCATTTCGACGTTCCGAAATATTGTTGTCTGGTTTGGTTTTTGTACGCTCTCGTTACATTGTTTCCGATTTGTAATTTATACACACTTTCGGCACACTCCTCTGTTTGCTTTCTAGTTTGCCTGTATAACCTGTGTTTTCCCAGCGATCATCGAATATTAATAGTATCTGTAAATATAATTCATATATGTATCACAAAGTGGTTCCACTAATTGTTTCACAACATACATATGTATCTCCTAGTTTCTAAAGCATTCCACTTCCATTCGTTGCTTCCTGCATTTGCGAAATAATCGTTTTAGTTGCATTAATTTTCTACACATTATATTTGATACTTGCTACACAAGAAGCTCCCAATCATCACAATTTTGAAGGGATATAGACGAAGAAAGTGAGTGTCCTCGGTGTCTTGATACTGTGCTTTCACTTGAGATCGGATTACGCGATTGTTAATTACGAAAAGACGACGGCGGTTAGTGTGAGCGTCACCTAGCAGCCAAAAGACAGCCGGTGATGAAAAACTCTCTCTCTCTCTCTCTACATTTTTAGTTCTAATGCACTAACAACATCATTTGAAAACATCTATTAAGTTGAACTGGTCGTCCCATTAATATTTCGGTTAAACGTTTAGTTCTACCGGCTACTATTATTACTAAGTACGTTCCATCCATAAATGCTTTTTGGCACGGGAAAATGAACGGTGGTATGGAAGCTCATTAAAGGTAAAACAAAACACACAGACATTAACACTTTTCAGCTGCACATTCGACGACGTGCTAAGCTGTTAAATCCTAGATAAAAACTCTATTACACATCTGTCTAAGTACATAAAAACTGTAACGCGACGGATTAGAGAGAATGGTAGTCGGTCGATCGGTTCCGGTGCCATAATATGCCCTACTACTAGGAAAGTTTGTTAAATCGCTGCCTAATGGCCGCCAACACCACTTTGCTGGCTACCCTTTCCATCAACATCATCCGGTAACACCATCGTTATGGCACTGGCCGTGGAAGGGCTCTGCTCTCGGGGCAGTGAATACTTTTTCTTGAACGCACGATCAAAATTGATCGGTCTTGTGATGTCCAGGTTGATCGGTTTGATGATCGAATTCGACGTCAGCGAATCGAGTTCGTGCGATTCCGAACCGACCAAATCGCCGGCCGCCGAGCTCGAGTTGGAAAGGAGCTGTTCGGTCACAACGCCCTGGTTATGATGATGTGAAATGTGAAACGAATGATGATGACCCAGCCTCGTTCCACCCGTATCTAGCTGTGCGGTCACTTTACATCCATCACCACTGCGCAAACCCGTCCGCAGTTTGGGATAGCGAAACTGACCAAATCCGTACTGCGGTCCGATCAGTCGTAACAGACTCATAAGAAAAAAGGTAGCATACAACCAGCTGATCGACATAACAATTACGAGAAACACGCCAATTTGTATGTATGCCAGCACACTAGAGGGCAGCATCAGCGCACCGGCAATTCCAGTCGTGATGGCAGCCATTGCCGTTGGTCCGAGCATTCGCTGCAGCGAGAAGAGTGTCGATGAACGGCGATCCGGCTCAGTAGACAGTCGATAGTGCACACCGTAGTGCAGGCTAAAGTCGACGGCCAGTCCGATTGCCGTACTGACAGCCACACTTTCCAGTACGTTCAACTTCCATCCAAGCAGCACGAGCACTGCCACAGTGGTGAGTATTGTAAGCGTTACGGTTACGATCGCGTACAGACTGATTAGTACATTCAGCGTCACGAGCATCAGCACCAGCAATGCTACTGCCATGGCCATCGCGATAGCCACCATCGTCCCGGTGGAGAGTGTGTCCTGCAAGTCGAAAAACTCGAGCTCACTGATAAACCACGCATTGGCCATTGTTGGCGGTGCGTCGCGCAGTTGTTCGGCTAACCAGTTCTCTACCTTACGCACGAACGTCTCAATCTCGTGATAGGACATCGTAAATATCTGCGTACTCTCATACTCAATCACGACCGCTTTTACTATTTTGTCGCGCGGTTTTGCCGATATCCGATCGAGTGGGGCCGAACCCGGCTGGCCGCTAACACGAAACGAACTGCGGGAAAACTTTGGTCCCGCAACGCCCGGTATGAAAAATTCCCTCGGTGTCTCGTACAGAGACGATATCGATTCCGGTAAACACTGATCGAAAATGTCGGGCGTGAAGGGAAAGGGAGAAATCTCACAGCATGGTGTACGATCGATTTCGCCCATAGAATCGTTACAGCGGCGTGTCATCCAGTTGATGAAATTTTCTATAAAACAGTTCGGCAACAGCAGCCCATTACTCATCTGGTAAAAGGTTTGGTTTTTTATACGGCGACAGAATTGTAGCAACCATTGCTGCGATTCCGGAGCGCTCATGTTGAACGATTCATCAAAGTACAGCTCGCCACGTTGCTCCGGGTCGAGGAAATTACCACGATCGACGGGCAGCACACCCCAGACGAAGCGCAGTGGAATTTTAAACGGTTCTGTTGTCTGTAAAATATAACAAGCGTCAAGGGTAACTCACACTATCTTTCTGAGTCAAAGTCTCCTAATTTCTACTTACCGAGTACATCTTCTCAAACCAAAACATATCCCTGTACTCACTATCATATCGCTCGAAAGGATGTTTGCTGATAAATAGCTTAAAGTCTGGGGAATCCGGGAGCCGCAGTTTTGGCCAGTGCAGTACCAACACCCCGCTCATAATACCGATCGTTCCTGAAACGGGATGAACGCCTGTTGGTTTTACAAACTTTTATTTTGTATTGCATATATTTGCGGACACATACCGAGCAGTGTGACCCACAGCCAGGGAAGATTAATAATAAGATCGATAATAGTCTCCTCAATGCGTCTGCTCATTTGCGCTATCGATATGAAAGGCATCGTGCACCGGTGGGTCACACGAGCAAATGGTTTCAGCAACATCAGGCAGGATATTCGCTCCGCTATCGAAACAGCAGCTGGCAGCCATGTAACCATCAAGAAGTAGTTCGCCATAACAGCCGTGCCGGAGAAAATACTAAAGCATTTGGAACATAAACATGGATTACGATGCTTGATTGAAAATTCAAAATACTATTATGCATACCCAAAACACCGAACAGCCGTGATTGAACTAACGTATGACGC
The DNA here is from genome assembly GCA_000349165.1 of Anopheles christyi. Classification (NCBI taxonomy): domain Eukaryota; kingdom Metazoa; phylum Arthropoda; class Insecta; order Diptera; family Culicidae; genus Anopheles; species Anopheles christyi. The sequence goes on along the minus strand of KB702570.1, from coordinate 33,977 downwards.
ATAAAATGCGGCCGCCGTTGTCAGAGAGGTTACTAGCATTGATAAAGCCGCATGTCGCAGCGTGCTGCCCATGATTTCCACCAGCGTATCGGAAGCTCCGCGGACAACGTTCCCGTTACCTTGCGTAGTACACGAGGCGGTGGAAGGAACAATTGGTATGACAATTCCACCTCCACACTTAAGCCGATCGGCAATGGTACATTGCCATATTTTCAGGAAAATAAAAGCATCATCAGCCCCAATTCCTACAAAAAAAAGGTCAACCATTGGTCAAGTAATACGTTACCATCGGCTTTAGGCTACCCGGGTTGAAGTTGTGTATCGTTACTAACCTACTACCACTATGACAGCTAGCAGGTTCATAAATGGAAAGAACGTAAGCTCGAATATGAAGGAATAGATAAAGTAAGCGATTCCTAGAGAAAATGCAACCGCTATCACCGTCATGAGCGTAACAAACAGTGAACCTGTGTAGAGCCACATACAGAATACGACAAATATGCCTCCCAGCCCGATCAGCCAACCGTCACGTAGCAAACACTCATCGAACAGCGCATTTTTCAAACCCATATCCATGGCAACTATCGAGACAAGATCATTGTCAAGATTGCTGCAAAAAGAGGGAGAAAGGTGAGAGGTCAATGTTTTACTTCACGTAGATGGTCGGTAAAGAATACATACGCTTGGCTTAAACTGTGATAAAATTCCATTGATTTAATACTTCTCGCGATTGGGAGAAAGATCATAGTTGCGTTAAGGAATTCGGCAGACTCCTAGGTTAATGGAATAAAATGATGAAGGTAAAACAATCATTAAAACTCCTAAGAATAAAATTAAATGAATTAGTTTGCTTACATTTTGCCTGATAAAATCCACGTTTGCTAGATAGTGCAGTATGTTATAGACGGCATTATGTTGCTTGCATTCGCTCGGCGCAATACAGCTCGACCGATTGCAATCGTTGCTCAGCTTCATGTCGTGATAATACTGAAAGCAGTCGTACAGCAGCGTCTTCACCATCGCCACATCCTCCTCGTTCAGCTCGAAACAGGATGTCTTGTTGGAAAGAAACGTCACATAGTTTACGATGGACCACGGACGGCAACAATCGTCTGACGTGAGCTCCCGCTGGCAAATGTCCCCATAGTGGTCTACTTTCAAGATCCTCTGCTCAAGCTCACACAGCGCGAGAAATGCATTTAGCTCAAACAGACTGTCATTTAGGTTGTGGTTGATCCGTTGCACCACCAAATGTGCGTACTCTTTGTCTGCAAGATGTAGTAAAATGCATTTTGTGTTATTCGCTTTACGCGTTTTACGGCAGTGTAAGCACTACTTACTTGGCGATTCACAAAAGAATCCATCCGAAGGGATATGCGTTTCAATCGGTTCTGATGGCGGTTTTAATTTGCGTAGCGTATCCCACTTGGCCCGCTTCTTTTCCATCGTTTTATTGCCTACCTCTTCAGTGTAGAAGGACTGATTACGCCCATACTCCCACACCTCTTGCCTTCCGCCACGGTGTGGCATCGTTTCGTTGTCGTACTCCTCGAAGCTTATGATCTCCCCGTTTGCCACAGTTTGGTTATGATACATCTCCTTCAGGATGCGTATGTTTTTGTTCAACTTGGTGTGCTTTTTGCTCGAGTCGCCGTCCACATTGTTGAATGTTTTTTTCTTCGCTTTGTTCTTTTGGCGCTTGCGAAAACTTCCATCCCCAGTGATTGGTGGCCTTTGGAGGTGATTGTTCATACCAAGTGTTAGTTCTTTCGGATTGGCCACTAAGCGCCCGGACGAGCTAGATTCCTCTAGCAAATTGCGCCATGCAGTCCATCGTTTGCCAATCGAGGTACCGCGTGCCTCAAAGCCCTAGTAAAGAAAAGATAGAGGAGGATAAGGGATGAGTTTTGTGTTAGGTGATATCATGAAGCATGCTATGCTGCTATGTTTACTGAGGATGCTTACCAGCGTTGGATCGTCGAAGTCGGGCAGCTTTCGGGTGCATAGGGCGACAACAATGCAGGCCACAGAGAATATGCCCACGGCCACCAGCACTAGTTGCGGACGCCGGGACAGCAATTTGTAATACCAAAGCATGATACTGCCGTTGGCGCTTCAGTAACCATCCACCCACGGTCCCGCGCTAGACCACCGCTTCTGCCATTCCGCACCATGAAAAGTGCATTCGCAACGTACTATTTACACTTCGTTACGCACGATAGTGTACTACTCTACGCCAAATAGTGTGCAATCATTACTCTCACTACTACACGCACGCTTGCGATACGCAACGCATCCTTGTACACACGAAAGGATCTCACGGTACACCTGTATGAGTGTGCAAACTTGTACGCGTGAGGAATGTTACCTTCTGTTTCTTTTTCCCAGAACTACCGAAGCTTTGCGGGACCTTTTTTCGAATAGCTACACACAATCTCGATAATATAATTGTGGAATAGAACTAACCTTTCGTTGGCGCGACTAAACCGGCACTGCTTTTGGTATAACATAGTTTCATCCTGGGAATCACTGATAAAACTCGTTCCATCGAGTTGGTACTACTCGCAACCAGCCATCTCCAGAACCTAGCTACACATATTTATACACTTTTGCTAGACACTCTTACATAATTTCACTTACTGTAAGTGCGAACAGGGAATCGGACTGGAAAAGGTGCCATACGCATTACAATGAAGCCGATCTAACTCCAAAACATGCTATTAAACGCGGCCGGATCCCCCACTGCAGCCGACTCTTTGGTGGCCGTGCTTTTTACTGACATTGCGTTTCTCCTTCTCTCCGTAACCCAAGTGCCATCTCTTTCGCACATCGTTTGACAGTTTTATTGCATTTGTTTATTTGGTTATTCATTTGTTTGTTTATTCGTTGACGAGCCAGTTCCGGCAGAGCCAGATCGCTCGGAAAATAGCGTCAGTGCAACGAAGGAATCGTAAATGTTGAAAAGGTTTCGCGGATTGTTCTCGACAAAATGGGTACGCAAATGGTTAGAATAAACTTTAATTGGATTCCGGAAGAAGGTGGAGTAGAAAACCATGCAACGTCGGATATAATCGCTACCGATGAACCAAATTTGTAAGTAAAGGTGATAAAGCGCACCGAACAACCCAAGTGGATGGGACCCGCCGGCTGTAAAACATTATATCCTCTTATAGTGGCACACTGACTGAGCTTTTGCGTGACGACCAATGCCTGGTTCTGACGGGTCCCGCGGACCCAGAACCATGCGAAATGCAACTGACCATCACGCCATTGTACCAGGTCCAGGCTATTTCGATCGTCGTCGAATGTCCGGTTATCGAAATTTACTACGGCAGATTGCGCGAATATAACCAAACTTATCACGGGACTCTGGTGTACAAGATTGATGACGGGCACATATATCGCTACGACATACGCATCACGACGGAGATCAATGAGCTGCACGTAAAGTTCATTATGGATGATTTGGGTGAACCTATCTGCCTGTACACCACGCACTTGTACTTGAAGCGCAACACGGACCCCTTGCGTGCGATAAGAATGATGATGGCGGAGGGCAGAAGCATTAATCCAGACGCAGTACAGCGCCGTCTGGAGGGGACAAATCTGTCAGATCGTGCGGAAAAATGCAAAGATGTGATATTTAGCTCCATACATTCCGCGCAAACGAACTTTGAGAACAATAACGCCCCACTAACGGCTGCTACTGCTGCGGCCCAACCGACAAACATTCACGTTGTGGGCAACACCCCTCAATTATCGGACGCTGTTGCGGCGCCCTTGCCCCTGGATGCGATCAACAACGCTCGTCTACTGGCTGCAGCTGCGTTCATGTCGCCATCAAACATCCATGTTGCGAACAACAATGCGCAGCAATTGTCGACTGTGGCTGGTGTTACACCCACTAATATAAACATTGGGGTGGCCAATGGGAGTAACGATCCGGAATGTGGTCTAGACCAGACCGTTTGTATGACCATTGAAGCTGTCGTCAAGCAGTACATCAATATGAAATTTGAGCAGTTCGAACATTTCGTCGATAACCGTTTAGCGGCTCTAGAAGCTCGACAAGATCTGAAGTTGAACCGTTTACTTGAGTTGCTGCAAGAGAAAAAAGCATCGACCAGCAATGGTTCGATAGATAATCAAGCGAAACAATGATTTGCAATGCTATTGTGCCATTTCATTTTCTCGATCTCTCTTCTATGCAAAGTTGCTCGTCTTCTTCAGGTTTATAGTTGTTTTTCGTCTGGGGTTGTTCTGCTAGTAGCCTTCTGACTAAAAGGTCCATCAAGATCGTTATCAATTTTTGCGTGATCCGTTTCATTTAGGTAAATACAGATTTTTAGATAAATAAACACTACGATTGTATTCCTGTATCCCATTGTGGGACGGGGTATAGCACAATCGACTATATTTATTGCAAGCAATTTGCATAATGATAAGTAAATAATATTCACTCAAATGTTTACAAAACTATATGTAATGGTTGAAAACGTGCGCACAAACAAATGATGAACCAATAGCGATTTTGTACAGTAGGACCTTACACATCATCCGTGGTCGCACACGCTCGGTGGGGTTTGGGGCTGATTGTAATAAATATAGAACGTACCCCGGTAGTACCGCAGTTTTCCATCAGAACAATCAATGCTCTTGCGATTTCTAAATTCCTCCTACAAGATATCCCCGGTCTATGTGTTACGCCCAGTGTTTCAGGCGTTCTCATCGAACCTGCGACGGGTAGAACGGAATACGTTTACAGTTCGCTGTTTAGTTTATGCCTTATTGCCACCATCATGCCTACTTATACTTACGTGCTTGATTCGCCATTGGGATCGAAGCAGTGCAACTTCTTACGCCAAACCTTAATTAACCCGTCCCATGCACGGCGGCTGTACTTCAGGTGCTTTTGCGGTGTCGTAGGATGCTCTTTGGTGCGTGCATGTCTGCAATAGAGAAAGGTAATTCGTAAATAGACAAAGACATCCTCCTTCTCCTCCTCCTCCTGCAGCCCATACCTTGGCACTTTTTGTATGTAGGTCTCGTAGCCAAGCGTATTCTTTCCATAATCGATCTGCTTTTGCCGACGCGCCAGAATTGCTTCATCCGTTTCGTACTCTAGCTGTCGGCGACTGTTTTGACTAGACGCACCGGAGCTGGAACTTTCGCGCCGCAATCGCAAGCTACTGCCGTGATCATTTTCATGCATTTTACTCTTTTTACACTGGCCACTACTGCCACCGGCTGCGGCTTTGCTAATGTTACTTTGCGAACCACCGGCCTCATCGTCTTCCACATCGCGATCCATATCCGAGACGTTTCTTCTGTCATCCGCTTCCTCGCTGCTAGATCCACCAGACAGGCGTCTCTTGAACGGAGACTTTATGAGGTCATTTTGCACCAATTTTTCGTACTTCTTTACATTGGCAGAATCTGTAGGTAAGGAACGACCGATGATACCACGATTTCACCACCGCCAGAAGAAACAAGAGATGCACAGTTCAGTGGGAGAGGTAAACGCAAAACTTACTGACAAATCACCATAACCTCAATTCTATCAACCATCACACAATTGTTTGCTTTGGTACCAACACGAAGCTAGCGAACTGTGATCTTCAGTACATTACCCCAGCAGAAGAGGAAGGAGCATCACTACTCACCTAGAATATTGATCTCGATTTGTCTTCCTCCGCTGGATGCTTTGTACAGGATGGACATTTCATCTGTTTCCTCCGCCGAATTTTGGTTTCCCGTGCCGTACGTGTTCTGTGTTTATTTTGACAATGGAGGCGATTCAGAAAAGTTTGTGAAACGAGTCATTCGTGCACCCGAGTGCAGCAACAGATACGTTTGCAGAAATGAAAGCGGCGACGATGAGCGCGATATTTCACAAACACATCCCCATACACGCTGTGGAGCGCTTATACATACCGATGTAGCTTCACTCGTCTCTGGGAGTTGGCGCGCTGATCGCCGCATTTTTTCCTCCTCCTCCAGCTCTTCCGGTGTTGGTTCGTACCAACTTGTTGGGAATTCAACTTTACTGCTAAAATCAACGCTAGTACTCGACATTGTGCGGCAGGCAGATTAAATGTATCTTCAGGGAAACTGATTCGTTGTCGAGTTCAGTATTCAATTTACAAACAAACAAGAAAATCTCGATCGCCGCTTGAATCGATAGTCGCTCTATATAACACGAATTTAAAAAATAAAAACACATTCACATCTCATATATGAGCTGTTGCATCTGCGTTACAAAGATTGAGCTAAACTGCACGAAACTAGTCCTCAGGTAAAGTTTAACTGCATTTCTTTCCAGCACACACATTCAGCTAGCAGCACGGATTGATAATTGTAGATTCGGAGGGAATATACCACAAGCCGCCAGTTTGTGCAGATGCGCGGGAAAATAAAAACTAACAAACGTCCAGTGAAGGTGGAGCCAGTCACATTGCTTTCACTAACACTTTGACGTGTAAATTTGACAATTGTGAGCAACCAAAAATGAAAATGATAACTTCATAAATACCATGATTAGTATTTTAATATGTTTTGTTTTTTTAATCTGAAGAATTTGCTACAACTTAATGGATGTGTTTTTTTCATTTATATTGTTCAAACAGCTAGCGGACGCAAACTACATGCTTTCTCAGTCTGTTCAATTAACCTTTAGGCCTGGCAGAGCGAGAAAGGTTGTTGATTTTGTCCTCAGGCTAGTTATTACCAATTGGCAGTTGATGAATCAATTTGAAGCAGTTGTGAAATGTGGCTCTAACAATTAATAAGATTTTCCTTTACTGTTATCAGTATGTTTAACCCTTAATTGGACTCAATAATAGGCATAATCTAGAGAAGTTTGGTAAAATTGACGCATCACTGTTACCGGTGAAAAACGTATCCCATAACCATGTCAATCAAGCGCTGGTCCTAGTGTCAGTTAAGCGTTTTGGATAGCTTGCAGACAAGAATAACAACGGACCAACTTTTTTTGTGTGTGCGAAGGAAGATTGAGCAAAGAAAGGGGGTGGAAATTGATTGTTTGCGTTGGCAGGTTGCGGGCGGAAAGAAAGATAAATAGAAACGCATCAAGAACACGAAGGGCTGAAAATTTACGCATCGAACTAAACACCGGGCTGTGGTGGTGTGTCCAAGATACACTTCCCTTGGGAGTGAGTAATGACGTAAATAATGTGCTGGTAAACTCTGTGACTAGATCGAAACGATCCATCGCGGAAACCGAAGTGCATAAGAAAGGAAGTGCAAGATGAATCTGGTTGATTGCAATCCGTACGGCAATGGACTGCTGTACGCAGGTTTTAACCAAGATCAGGGTAAGAAACCAATTGAAGGGACTTTCTTGGCAAGGTCTAAATCGAACGTCGGGATGTTGTTTCGCCACATTTCTTACAGGTTGTTTCGCCTGTGCTACCGACAGTGGCTTTCGCGTGTACAACAGTGATCCGCTGAAAGAAAAGGAGAGACAAATCTTTCCCGATGGTGGGGTAGCCTTCGTGGAGATGCTATTTCGCTGTAACTATCTCGCCCTTGTAGGAGGTGGCTTGCGGCCCCTCTACCCGCCGAACAAAGTGCTCGTTTGGGACGATCTCAAGAAGGCACCCGCAATCTCGCTCGATTTTAACGCCCCAGTAAAGGGGGTGCGACTTCGACGCGATCGCATTGTGGTGGTACTGGAGGGTATCATAAAGGTGTACGCCTTTACCCAGACGCCAACGCAGCTGCACGTGTTTGAAACGTCCAAAAATCCGCAGGGTTTGTGTGTACTCTGCCCGAACAGCACCAAATCTCTACTCGCCTTTCCTGGTCGGCGTACCGGCCACGTCCAGATTGTCGATCTGGCCAACACGGAAAAAGCACCGCACGAGATTATTGCGCACGAGACGGCCATTAGCTGCATTGCGCTGAATCTGCAGGGTACCCGGTTGGCCACGGCCAGCGATCGAGGTACACTGATACGCATCTTTGACACATCGAGCGGTGCGAAGGTGGCGGAGCTACGACGCGGTTCAAATCATGCAAAAATATACTGCATAAACTTCAATCATCAATCGACGTCGGTGGTGGTGTCGTCGGACCACGGCACAATCCATGTATTTAATCTGGAAGAACCGAACAAGGGAAAGGATGGAGGCTCCTCAGGTGGATCAAGCTTACTGACGCGCTACTTCACCAGCCAATGGTCATTCTGCAAATTTTCCATCCCCCAAGGACCGCCCTGCATATGTGCGTTTGGATCTGAGAACAATTCAGTGATTGGTGAGTGTGTAAAGTAGCTATTTTATGGTAAGTCTACTGCATTTGATTGTTTTACATATCTATATTTCCGGTTGCAGTGATATGTGCGGATGGACATTATTACAAGTTTGTGTACAACAGCAAGGGCGAATGCTCGCGGGAAGTTTGTACTCAGTTTCTGGAAATGTCCGACGATCAGACGTAAAGTGGTGACCGGGCCGAACGATGCTGGATACCAAGGAGTTTAAACACATTTGGTAGAGAGAGAGACTGGAGCTGGAACTGCGAATGGAAAACATTTATGTATTTACGTACGGATATGATTCTCTGGGCAATTGGCGATAAACAAAAGGACAAGTAGGAAACTAACGATTGGATTGAAGTGTAGGGCATTGATGAGCAACAGAGATTTATGAGAAAGTATATTTCTTACAGAACTATTTAATAGCGATGAATATGTACCACACGAACGAAAAGCCACGCTAAGTAAATTCAAATACATTTACATATGTTTTGATTCATCCGATAGTTGACATGTCAGCTTATACGCGGTTGATTTTAGTGTAAAGAGAGAAGCATTTATTATCTGCAATTCATCCGGCACTTTGCATGACGTCAAAGTTATATTTGGATTGCTTTAGCGTGGTGCAACGATGTGACGTGATGCATACACAGTAAAAGTTAAGTTGTTTCCAAGTTGAATCGACCAACAATGTCTTGAGATGTAAATTTCCATTGGTTGGAGGGAACTTGTTTTATCTATTGCTTGGGAGATCATTTATGTGATTGCTTACGAGCGGTGTTTTAATGGCTTAGGCCTTTTCTATTATCTTGATATATAGGTTTTTTTTTTTAAACAACACTCTATGCGCTGTTTTGTCTTTGGGAATATGTTCTTTATTGTTAAGACAGTGTAAACGTATAGGAATTTCTTGATGACAAACTCTGTGTTATCTCTATTTATTCTTTGTCATCCTGGACATGTAATTTGGATAAAAACTTCAACTGCAAACTCAATTGATTGCTTTTATTTGACATTTATTTGTGAGCCCGTCGAGCAAAAGTGACACAAAAAATCACCATGTCACAATAACTTAAAACCACGACTTTTTTTTAACTACATTTAAAGGAATTTGAAAGATAATAAGAGTTTTTCATGAAAAAGAAGTAGAAATTGTGTTTTTTACTGATACAAAAAAACATTATTTCTTTATTTGAACACAATTTAAGTTGAGTTAGACTTTCGTTGATGTCTGTTCCTGAACCTATGGGCAAATGTCAAAGTGTTTTCGGTCACAATCAACAATGGGATATGCTTTTCGGTCAAAATACGGTGTGGAATTGACAGTGAAGAACACAACCGAACATTCTCACACCGCATCTTGACGCAAAAGCAGGCGCAAGCTCTATCCGTGAGGAAAAAGCTGGCTAGTTTGTGCAAGTGAGCAAGCTAACCAAACAAACATCAACAAGGTTTCGCGTTGTCTTTTTTTCCTTTAAACTGCTGAGTTGAACTAGTTGAGGTTTTCGATCGTATATTTTTATGTGTGTATATTGGAAAGTGTAATCTCTGCGCATAACCAAAGTTCGTTGACAAATTTCAAACCCCCAAACTTTTACCGGGTGGTAATGATGTTACTTATTGTATTCTAATTGGATTAAGTTACCTGTTCACAGTGCAGTGTGTGCATGGTGGATAACATTGTTTGCACCTGTGTTTGATCGATTTGTTTAGTGTGGCAGGGAAAGGCGTTTCGTGGGCGAATAATTAACGGTATTGGTGCAAGATCGAAGCAGAAGAAGGAAGGTAAAATCGCTTTCCTCCCTTCCACAAACGACCGTACAGACTTGCCCCCGTTTTCGGAGAATACCGTGAGAATGAATGGTCCAGAAGGAAAGCTACGGCCACCATTGTGGGTTGTTGTCCCAGCAGTGTATTTTTCATTCCCGATCCTGATTATTGATCGTGCGGTACGGGGCTGGTAGAAAAGATTTCGGAACAAACCAAGCACCAACCACCACACCATCGTGCCCGACGGTCCTGTACCTGTTCGCTAGTGTGTGCATGAATGTGCGTGCATCACAAGCGTGTGTGTGTGCGTGTCTTTAGTGTACGAAAAGCTTACGGGAAGGTGGAAGTAACGACAGGAAAAAGCGGGCGAAGGTGCATCCAGTTACTCCCGATAGCCTTACCATTAAGAAGAGCAAATGTAAAAGAGAGAGCGCTTGACGTAGAGCGTGCGAGAAAGAAAGATAACATAGGGAAGCGAAAAGCAGCAGCAACAACAGCAGCAACAGCAGCAGAAAAAGCTGGTTTCACCCAGGTAGAAGAGTAGGCGCAAAGAAGTTTCGACCTGGTTGCGCTGCTTAGATTGATTCGTGTTTGCTTGTGTGTGAGTATTGGTGGTGTGCCGTCTTGCATGAGGGGCGCGGTAAGTGTGTGTATGCGCTGGTCAGTAGAAAGAAGAAGACCAGAAGAAAGAGTGATCGGGTTTGTTTGCCTGTACGCATTGAAGTCGCCGTGTTCTAGAGGTGGTCCTGTGCACGTGAGAGTGTGTATGTGTGTGCGTTAGTGTTGAGGAGAAATAAAGCAAAATTGGTAGATTTGTGAACGAAAAGGGGGGATACCTTATTCCACCCCATTTTGGCTGTTGGTGTGTGTGCGCGTCTGTTTCTTATTCTTCAGTTTTGTTCTTAGTGCGGTGAAGAATTCGAGTGTGCCGTTGTGTTTTTTTTTGTGAAGGTACGCGAAATTATATCGTAAAGGAAGGCGACAAGATATCACCATCACAACGCCCCCAGTGGTTGTTTCTATAAAGCCCACGCTTGCGCTTTTTCGGTGCAGCAGCCATCGTCCCCCAACCCCCTTGTGTCAAGGGTCGTGCGGGCTTGTCACGGGCTTTATCCCCCAACCCACCCGTCCAGGGAACATACCCGCACTAACAAAAGAGAGAAACGGTTTGCCGGAAAGTGGACTGTGTGACGTGTGCAGCAATAGCAACAGCGACAGCAGAAGTAGCAAGCTGGAAGAAGATTCCAGAGGCAACAGGAAACCGGAATACTGGACGGGGACAGGGTGATACAGAGCGAGCAGTAGAGACAGAAGCGGAAGAAAACATCGATCGGACGACGAGAAGACCCCCTTCTCGTCAAACCAGCAAAATAGCCCAGACCGGACGGACGCGAAAACAGAGGGCGAAAAATCCACCCTTTGAATGAACGGCCCGGAGTGCCGTAGCCGCCGTCGCCTTAGTGCCCAAAGCATTGTGGTTTCCATTAGCAACGTCAAAGTGTAGCATACAGATACACACTCACACATAGACAGTTAGCTAAAACGAAAAAGGGGAAAAAGGGCAGCCCTTTTCGCGAAATTAATCATTCATCGTCTACTGCGGCTACTGTTGCTGCAACCTAAACGTAGAGGGTAACTGAGGAAAGATTGTCGATCGGCCCAAAAATGCTACGATTTCTCAGTCGACGCAAGGGCCGCAGTGCTGCGGCCGACACGGTCGACAGTCAAATCAAGTCGCAGCGCATCCCCACAAACAAGAACTTGATCCCGTGTCGCGTGATACTGCTGGACAACACGGATCTTTCGGTGGATCTTACGGTAAGTAATCGAAGCAAATGGGAGGGACATATGAAAGCAAAAAGAATAGGAACGAGCCTTTCCAAATTTTGGAGTGGTGTAGTGAATTGCAAATATTTGGCCTGTTGGCGGTGCTGCCACCATTCGTGTGGTTGTTTCTGTCTTTGGCCTTTTTACTTTTAGGTGGGTTGAAATATTCGATAAGATAAGCAGGAGGGGTTGCATACGACGCTTTTCATCGTTGTGTAGTGCTGCATGTTTGCCATCGCGACGCCTAAAAGTCCTCCGGTAAATGGTAGCAGAAGCAAAAGTCAAATATTTGTTTTTAATAACTTATTTTTTGGTGACCTGCTCGGCTGCTGAAGTATTGAAGGGTGTAAAAGGCCTTCCTTTCCTTTGTGTGTCGATTACGGAAGAGCGTGTGGGTAGATAAACTACTTCCGGATTTGGACCTTCTTCGACGGATGGATTGATTTGTAGAATGGACTACTAAAATGTCGGGCGGGTAATGATAACATTTCTGAATAAAACATGGACTTGCACGGGAAGATGGGTGTACAACTCTTTAAAAATATAATTGTATAAAAAATACATTGTTGTAGATTGCACTGTTCCTAAAAGTTGTCATTTGAAGGCAAGGAATCGTCATTTGGAATTTTGAATGAAAGCAAATTAGTCATAATTATGACAACTATTATTTTTGCAAATTACAGATTACTTTTCCACACAGCGACTACTGTACCGTTTGATAAGATGTTCTAGTGTCTTGCAATCAACAGTTTCGGGCGACAAAGTATTTTTTAACTGATTCAAAATTAACTTATTTCATTCTAATTGTGTTCTAAAAAGATAACCATAAATATTTTTTTACGTGTTAAATGATGTACTGATTTAGCAATGAAACTTCGAAACTTAATCTATAGATATGCTAGCTCTCTATCAGTCACCTTGGGTATCAACAATAACTTTACTTTTCAACTATCTTGTATTTTCCAGTAGTCATTGTTTTTTATTCCATTAAAATCTCCTTTCTTTTTTCTTACTTTTTTTATTTTTTAAAAAATAGCGAAAAATAAATAATACTTGGAAAAGTTTGTTAAATTAATTTGTTTTTAACGTCCCTCTGATATCAGAACAAAATGAGTGTATGGCAGAATATTATCACTTGAATAGTTTGTTGTAAACATTCAGCTTGTACTTCTTAAATTAGCTTTGGCGTGTAAAGTGTTACCCACCATTTCAAATTCAATAATCACACAAGCATCGTTGAGATGTTGGAATGGATCGCAATCACGATCTTCAACTACCAACTAACTAATATGTTAATCGTATGTGTTGATTTGATTGCATGCTATATCCAGTGTGTATCTGCTTCTAGCCACATGTGTTCTGTGTGGTTTAACCTCAAAAGAGTAAGTTTTACGAAATTGTTAACCACGGCGTCAGCATGGCGCTTGCACGAAAGGCACCATTGATGGTAACGGAAGTTGTTGCATCGTGTGTGTTGATGAGAGTAATCCATGTTTTTTTTTCTTTTTGTTTTATTAGCGGTTATGAGTTAGTAGCTTTAATTCCCTTCCCATGCATAATCATTTGAAGCTTGGGAGCGGTTCAGCTCGTACAGGAGAAGGTAGCCTAAAGAGGAGTGAGAGGAAGCGATATCGATGCATCATTAAGGGCGTCCTTTAAACAGCTGTCGCCACGAGGCCATGCTATTGAGAGAGCTAACAGGTACATACCCAGTTAGGGTGGGCTGTTGATAATATGCAACGCGTGGTAAACTCGTGCATTAAGGTACTTGACATTGGAGACTGATCGACCGAGGGAAAAGGCATTGCAGGGAAACAAATGCAAACAGTAGCAACAGTGCACTCGATACGGTCTAAATGCATTTTTATCACCAGCTGCTGGAATGTCAAGGTGTGCGCTACCCTGGAGGTGGGGTGGTGGGTGGTCGAACTCGATAAGTTTGCCGCGCTTGGTGGAAGGCAATGAAGAAAATACACACACACACACACACACACATACACACACACACACACACACACACCATAGTACAGTCTGAATAACTCTGTAAGGTAAGAAGATAGTGACAATGGGTTGCTTTCCAGCTGACTAAATAATTAACTATGTTCGAGGGTTTTTTTTTGTACTTTCGACACAATCAATTTGCGTTCAATGTTGTTATTTTGTGTTGAGCTGGTGCGGTTCAAAAAATCACGACGTGTCCCACTTTATTGGTCATCGACGTCTGTTTCTTTCATTGCACATTCCTCAAGGTAAAAGAGTTCTTTCCCGCATCGCGTAGCACGCAGATGACGTTGGTTTTATGGCGGGTTCGTCGTTTGTTCACGTTGAAGTCTTTCTCTGTTACTGACTGTCCTGCTGGTGAGTAAGCCGCCCCTGTCCTTCTTGATGCTGACGACACTCTGGCCTCAGAGTAGGAACTCACACGAACGAACACACATTGTCGTGCATCAGTGCACAGTCATGTTTACGGGTGAAAAAGAACGGTATAGCATTCGATTAGCATAGTCCCCGGTGGCATTAGACACGCTATCTAATACCGGTTCAAAGCGTCGCGAGTGAGACAGAGAGGACCGTCGTCTCATTTCATTCTTGTTTTGGTACAACAGTGCACAATGCCTGTCTGGACAGGAATTTATTGTGTTTGTTTATTATTTGAAGGGTTAAGAAACCACCATTGAATATCATCTAAATCTTTTTTTTTGCATAATATTAGAATATCTTTCATTCATTCCGGAATCCAATAAGAACCCGAAGTGAAACATTTTTAGAATTATTGCTTCTGCTTTACATTAGTGTTACTCCAGCATTACTGGCATGCAATTTCAAACTTCTTTTGGGCATTGTGTGACATTTAACCAGGCACCATATGTGTGACAACAATCCATCCGGTATCACTCTCGGAAACATTTCCCGAACACACAAAACCCCGTTAGAAGCTCTTTTTTAAATCCCTCTTGCCCTTCCGTCTTCCTGTCGGCACTACCGTTAAGAAAACCCTTTTGTGTGCAACTCACCGCTAAAGGCTATATCACACGACTTCCTATGGAAGACGTTGCATTATCAGACACATTGAAACCGCAGCCATCGAGCCTCAGCCAAAAAGCGGATGACAATCGTGGTACGCGTGTCGTCATCATCTCCATCATTATTCGCCCTGAATGAGGTGGAACGTAAAGGGCAAAAGGGCAGCTTCAACTAGAAGCAGCTTCAGTTCCGCGTGTTTCGAATCGAGTTGTGGTATATAAATTCGTGTTTTCTCATCCACGCTCCGGATTGCATGTGTTCAAACACTCCCAGCAGCATTGATGGTACCCAACAATCGAAAATGAGTTCCTCTTCTCTAACCCCTTTTCGGTCTCTTGAGAGTGCTGGGAAGGAATGAGAAAATGGTGGAAAATCCCTCCCAAAACTGCTGGATACTCGACCGAGGTGTGGGCTTTTGAGTGTGAGGAAAGCGGAAGTAACCGATACATCTTCCCATTGCGTCGCCACAGGCCAAAAGACGGGCAACGGCATCATACAAACCCAATCTTTTTCCCTTGGAAAATTCGTTCGGCTTCCGGCCGAAAAGTTGCTGGTGGCTGAAAAGGGCTGGTTGCTGGATGGTGGGGAGAATAATACTAGTTTAATTGCCGGTATTGTTGGTTTATTAAAAATCTGAAATCTTATTTTCTTCTCCATTCCTTCCATTCCACTTCTTCTACGTCTACAGTGAAGCTCGACAAGATCGAGATCGGTTCCAGTGGAGAGTTTCTTCCAAGACTTCGTTATTGTCGCTTTCCTCTTCCTACGCATGGTAAATCAGAGGGTAAATTTCCCATAAGGGCACACTCTTACCCCGTGACTTCCTGGGGTTGGGAGGAGGTTTGTTTGTTTTGAGCTCCCATCATGGGTAGTTTTTTCTTGTTTTTATCTGCCAGTCTTCTACTTTTTCGGCGCGAGAATCCATCATCCGCATTCTTGTCAAGGTGATTTCGAGATTGTTTTCTCCCGAATTCCTTATTTTCTTCTCCTAGATATAAACGAGACGTTCTAGCGTTAAACAATTGCGTCTGTCTGTGTCGATGGTGCGCTTTTTATGGATTTTGCGATAAGAGGTGTAACACACTGGTGTATGTTACGTTTTGTTGTGGAATGGCCGTCTTTCTTCGCTTTGTGGAATGTTTGAACAGCTTAATAACGTGGGTTTCGTTTGTCTTGGTTTTTATTTTCTTTAAGATCAAACTCGGGAAATATATACACTAAGAAAAATAGGTCATACCTCAACAACGGATAGAGTGATTGAGATAAATGGTTTGCTCCTCAAGCGAGTTAGTTATTGTGGTGCAATCATAAATGATTAACTTGATCACGGTTATGTGTTTCATCATTGGCTATATGGCACCTTTTTTTCAAAAAGATGTGTACAAGCAAGTGGTTGATGTGCGGATTTTTTTAATCATTCCACGTTACGCGAATCCGCTTTGTTTAGAACACAGAAAATGCGCTAAAAAATGCATCACAGTACAATTGAAACATTCCTCTATACAATATATTTTGCAAAACAATCTTGTTTTTTACTTAAATATTATTAAAAAACTGCAAAACAATCCACCGTTGTTGAAATATATGCGATATTTTACATCCGAATTATAGCAGAATACCCGTATATCGCATCCGTGTTGATCGCGACCTTTTAAGGTAACAACGTTCATTTATAAATATTTTAATGATAGATCATTTCAAAATTTTATAGTGCGTATAGGTTGTGCGTATCTCGGTGTTCATATCTACGCATCATATTTATTGACACACATAAACTTTATTTCAACTCATAATATTGGTTTTTAGTTTCTCATTTCTAGAGCGCAGTGTAAATTAAATTAACCAATTGTTCATTTGGCACGGTTCATTTTCCTAACGGAACATAATGATTCTTTCGTTGTATCAGTTTTTATTGTTGTTTTATCTAGGATGATTGCTTTGCTTTTTTGTTTATGGTCTTATTTTTCGACACTTAAAAAAAATCTGTACCGAGTATTATTCCAATACTCCCTTTAATTCCGAAGTGCTTCAGTACCGTAAAGCGATCCATTGCTCCGAGGGCATCAAATGAAAACTATCATTTATTCACAGCCCGTCAGCTGAATGTGTCTCCAGCTATGTACTTTGAGTGTTTTTTTTTAAATTCTGTTACACGCTGAGAAAACATAACCCCACTCAATTCTGATGCCAAGGTGAGGAAGAATTTAATTAAAATCGATTTCACAAACCTTACCTCCTATGTGCATGTGCAAGCGATGCTAGTTTGGGTTGGAAAAATATGTGCATGACATAAATATATAGCAACCGAAAGAGACAATTGTGCGTCCATTGTTGGATGGTTGCGTTAAAACGGAGAGGTACATACAAGTAGTCAGCAAGGGGAGTGACAACTAAAGCACGATAACAATAACGTTTGTTGCGAAAAGCTTTAAAAAATATTCGTTACCATTTTCACTCTTTTCAGCAGGGGTGATAGAAAAACAGCTTAACTCTTTTTGATGTGGAAATTTAGGTCTCGCCACAAACAGTGTACAGTAGATGTTTTATTTGTGATTTGTGTGTGCTTTTCTTTTTGAGTATAAAACAATCTAATGCCAACCAAAGTTCGAGAGTTGAAAAATTACTGCCAGGTCGAATAGAAAAGGATGCACAAGGTAGAAAGAAAGCTTCATACGATGGTGTGATGGTGGGTCGGGTGTCTGCATAGTACTTTTTTGTTTTATTCGTTCAACATTAATACATGGGTGTGGGGGCGGGAGGGGGTGGTCCACCTACACACTACCCTTTCATACTAAGATGAACATTTTGTATTTCCGGATTGACCCCACTGTTCGTAACCTTTGGACTCGTACTGCATCTCTACGAAACGCCACCCAGGAAGGAAAGATCGACTTGGCCAAATGGTTTTTTTTGGGTCGAAAAACTCAAAACTACCCCAAACGAAAGTAGTAATTATTTCCATAAGTAGAAAGTCTTCCTCCACACGACCGATGTTGGTGGGAATGGTCGGCGGTGGTGAGCGCAACGGGGGCGTGGGTTTGTGTATCATTATCATTGTATCAGCTTATGCTAAACTACAGCGACTGATCAATTTTCGGTGGAAGGTTGTTTGAGTTTGGGAAATGGATTTCCTCGGCTGTACTTGTGTGCTTGGCTGCTGGTGTGGTTTTCTTTTATTTTGATTTGATGAATCGCAGCAAAAGTAGTCTCTCCTTGTCGTACATTAACGTAGGAGGGAATATTTAATCAAAAACATGAAGCAAACGATATTAAGGCAATAAATAAGTAAATCTAGGAATACATCTGTAAATCCTCCTTCGCGCGCGTTGGTATTGGACCGGAAAACTGTGGTCTGCGCTTTATTGTTGTTGTTGTTGACTTAAAGACTTGCATCAATTTCCTCACTTTTCGGCATTCCCATCACCCACTTGGTGGGCCGCCACTATTATCCGGCGATTGTTTCAATATATTTCTGTGGACGCTACAATGAAATAAAAGATTTGCTTGCTGCTTTTTTGAGCAATTTTGGGCTATACTTGTACGATGCTGAGGCGCGTCGATTAGCCAACGCTTGTTCTGCTTTTTGAGTAGTATGATTAAAAGGTTGTGTGTCTTGGTGGGGAGTGGGGGAACGATTGTTGGAGGTGTGGAAATGATATAAAATAATTTTACACGACGGTGCGTTTGAATCTTCGCCAATCCACTGCGGCAGTATACAGTATGATATCTGATGCTTGTTGCTACATGTTTGTTACAAGTTTCTCCAGCTGTCCAACGGTAGAAAGTGACCCAGAGGAGGAGCAACACAGGTCGGTGCTCCCCTCCAACCTCTCTCTAGTATCTGGTCGGAGTGCAAGCTTTTGGCTAATGATGGTGGTGATGATGATTATTTTATTGCATCGTAACACTTTCCTGCCAATGATGTGGCTTTGGAAGGTACTGGGTGCGGAGCTTGTGCAGAATGAAGGATAGGATTGTGCCAAGTGATGAAAAGCTCGATAAAGAGGAGACGGAGCAAAAAAAAAAAAAAAACGAAAATGGAAAATAAAATGATAAAATGTGAATGGCGTTACGAGCGGTGTGTAATTCTTATATCATCTATAGGGGTATTTAGATTATGATTTCGATTTTTCGCTTTGATGCACTTATTTCCTCAACACGGTTTTTCTGTGTTGTCTGCTGGCGACATTTTGAGTTACGGTCAGAGGAATATTCATTATTTCTTTTCAACCACTGCCAGTAGTGCAATGAGTAATACAAAACTTATTAGCATAAATGCATAAACAAATGTTAAAAAGCAACTCGATGGGTGGGTGATGATTCAGCTGTAAGAAAGTCCCCTAAAGTCAGCGTCAGTTGAACCTGAGTTGTTCGTTAGTGTGTATGTGTGTGTGCTGCATCGTTATAGCGGATCTCAGGATGTCTATTTTGTTTAATTTGATGCCATGTTCAGTATTTGATTGTATGAAAAATTTCTAATCAATGGGCAACAGCGTTTGATTTTGATGGTGCATTATTTGTATGTACCCGAGCGCAGACAGTGGTTTGCGACGGAGTATGTTTCGATGTTTCCTTTTTTTTCCAAATGTCACCGGAGCCAGCTGGCAGCAGGAAAACGGGTTTGGAAAGTGGTTTATCCAGATGAAAATGTAACTGGGTCTGGGGGAGTTCTTTCACCTTTTCGCATCGCAGTGGGACGGTGATTCGTTTTATACCAGAAATAAGTTGTGCATGTCAGCTCATGATCGCCAACATGACACGAAATGCATTTTTTTAGAGCATTCAAGCTATCCTAATTGATGTAATGTTGTTATTTACTCACAAATGATGGCAAATCGGTTAAAAACTGGTAGTTAAACTTGTAGACAATCGCGAAAAGCGAAGTAAAAATTGACCTGGTGAACGACTGATTCATTTGGTTCGTAGTTGTTTATTATTCGTAAGGCCCGTGCTGGACATAAAGCGTCTCATCTAACCCTCCTCCTTCTAACCTTACTCTTACTCCATCCTCTTGAGAGCAAAAGTTGATCGAAATGCGCTGGGTGGCGCACCGTGCTCTATTTGGTTGGTGCAAATGGGACCAGAAGGTTGCACACTGCGTCTTTCTAGCGACAAGGTTTGTAATGGGAAACCTTTCGCGAATCACACCAATCACCCCACACATACACACACTATGGCAGGGCCGACCGTTCGCGACTCGCGAATGTAATAAGTGTGCGAGGGCAACAGACGACAGCCAAACGTGCACTGGAAACAAAGATCGGCCACGTTGAATCGGTTTGGGTGGGAGTCTGTAACTCTTGTGAACGGAACGGAGGGCACAGCGAGCTGGTACAATACAACACCCTTCCCAGCTTCGCATAACCTCTTTTTCGACCGGAGTTGGTTTGGTGCTGCACGGCCACCGCTTGTTGGCGTGTCGTTGTGGCCACACCATTACCCACGAAAGGTTTGAGCATTGAGCACGAATTACCAACAACAGTTTTCTTCTCTTCGTCTGTTTGCCGGTTGGAAGATAGCGTGCGGTGTTCGAGTATGTTCTCCATGTTCTTTTGCCCCGGGTGCCCCGCAGGGCTAGGTCAAAGAAACCTTAAGCGAACCGTTAGGTTTTTGTGGTTTATGGATTGATAAGCGCAAGGGAATAGGTAAACATGATTGATTTGAAATAACATTGCAGGAGATGATTTGCTAAATTTGTAAAATAACTAATTAATGTGTAAACTATTGTAGAAGGGATTTTTTTTATAAGGTCAAATACATTTCTCCTGTACAATTTATCTTGCAAAAATTTGTTCGTTTATTACAGTTGAACACAACAACTTCACAGCTCACGACGAGGTTGTAAAGAAGTTGTAGGAGGGAAGGAAGGTGTCTTTTTGGGCTACAGCTTTACATCTGATTTTCCTCGTGCCCCGGGGTACTACCACGTTTGTTACATAAATAAACCACACAAACATTATCATTGTTTGTTGACATTATTTGCCTGTGTGTGGCTGAGTGACAGAGAGAGAAAGAGAGATAGAGAGAAATAGAGAGAGGGATAGAGAGGGAGAGATAGCCATAGAAAGAGTTTCAGGGACCGCAGGGAATCGCTCTTTATATAGTAGGTGCCTATGTCTTTCTGTGACTGTCAAGATGTGTGATATTGTGCGGCTTTACGCCGATTTTTATCTGCACACAATGCTCAAACACACTATTCATTTTTCCCTTTTTGCCGGCTTTGGCGTACCCTGCGACGTACTGGTTGGCCATTAACTAAGGCTCAATTTTGATTGCTGTACACCGATAGAGAACGGTTGTTTCGCTCGTAGAACAGTGACGTCTGTAATTAGCATTAGGCCGAAAGCATTATTCAAGTCGGGATTTTTTTGTACATAATTTTGGCATGATTACTTTCCTACCTATTTGTGTGTGAGTGTGTTTGTTGATTGCATGTCAGATAGAGTCGTGTGTGGTTTCTAATTTTCGCATTTTGTTGTTGTGTATTTATCGTATTGTTTATGCAGAATTATTTTTAATTGTCAAACGGAACATCAAACTTGTGATTAAAATACAGGCACGTTCAAATCATATTATTGGCTTTTTTTTTATTACAACTCCAGACAGCAATTTCACACGAAAGGGCACGAAGCTTAGAATTGTCCATGCACTTTAGTTGTCCAAAGCGCGATGTTTACAAAACAAAACTAGCAAAACAAATGCTGTAAGTTATTTAACCGAAGCTTTGGCCCACATTTTATTGCTCAGCAGAGCGTGCGGCTAGTGGCATCGCTGTGCAACCGGCCGGCTGTTGGCCCCGAAAACCGATTACCTCAGCGATTACTATTTTTTTTTTTGCGCGGAACGTAACTTAGCTCGGCAGCAGTACACAGACCACTTTATTGTTTGTCTCCACCCGTTATGGCTATAAATAAATGCTGCGTGACGTCAACATTATCGGAGTTCGCACACGGGGTATCGTATCGCCGACGCATCGATTCACTCACAGCCCCACACAGCAGTAACACTTTTGCTACAAGTGCCATACTACGGTGTAAGTGATGTTTCGATCACAATCATCCCGGCATAAGCCATTGCCGAGTGTGTCGTCAACATTGTGCCCCGATACGCGCAGATATTGTGGAACTGCATATGGTTTCGATCGATGTACGCGGATGCGTGTGGTCGGGAAGTTAAGGAATGGCTGGTATGTGCCTGGTTTGTCACGAACGGTGACTAGTTAGAGTGTGGGGCAGGGTGTTGAAGGAAACCCCTTTTTATGACGCCCCCTTTTGACGCTGCGTGCAGCTTGGCGTGTTGGGCTATGGGTATTTATATTGATAACAGTGCCACACGCGCAATGACTCATGACCGATTCGATCATTCCGTCGTCACAGCAAAACGGTGGCGATCGTGTGTGACAGATGAGATGCATTGTTCCGTCGTTATAGGAAAAGAAGGGGTCCGTTTGTTCGTGGCATGGACCGTCGGCATTGACATTGACCATCGGTCGAATGTTTGCAAAACAAGGTGTAGAGAATCGAGTGTGTAAATGCATAAATGCGTAAATGCATAAATGCGTAAATGTGTAAAATGTGACGTTTTACGATCTTATTTCGTATTTCTTTTATATTTATTTATTTTTAATTTATTATATATTTTATTTCATTTCTCCCCCTGTTGCTAGTGCCTATCTGTTGTCGTTGTTGACTATCTGTAATTTATATTCATCTATATTATATTAAACTAAACATAATCTGTTTGTTGGCATGCTTTCTATAAAAAATATTGCTTTAAAAGCTGTTTTTTTTTCTAAATAATGTATGTACCCGTTCGTGTGAGAACTCATTGCAATGGTTTCCACCAGTCCCATATCGCTATTTCTGTTTCTTCTCATTTTCTGCATTCCTCCACAGTGTGCGATCGCCAGTTCTCGTTCGTACGAAATATGGAACAAACGAAAGCGTTGTTCAAAACCCGTTTCCCGACACCTTTTACCCCTAGATCGTCGTGCGGACTGCTCACTTTCGATGACCGGAAAAAGTAGCCCTTCCTCCCGGGATGGGTTTCACTCCCACTTTGGTTGGAGCATGGTAGAAGGAAATGGCATCAGACCTCAAGCAGCAATCAACTCCAAAGAGCTGTGTACGCGCCGTCGATTAGCGTCCACCCATGGTCGGTTAGGTGCCTGAAGAGAAGAGGAACAGGGAATAGTTGCTTGAAGGTTTTTCGGTTTACAGGAAGAGTGCGATTACCCGGCAGCAAATGCTGCGTTTTGTTTAGTTGTTGTACCACCAATCCATTAGGCTTACCCGGCCTAGTACTTTGAATAACCACGTTGCTGTGCACTGTACTGTACAACGCAACAACCAATCATTCAGAGTGTGTTGGAAAATTGGGCAGCTCCGTTGAACAAACTATCGCTTTCGCACGGCAGCAACATGTTGTTTGACCCTATTTTTTTTTCTCTCCATCCATTTACCTGCTCTTTTGGTCAGCGGTTGGTAGAACAAACGGGGATGTAAAGGGGAAGCACCAGGCCATGTTGGATAGGAAATGCATTTCTCTACCGTACGTGATTACCAGTCAAATGGTGGTGCACCAAAGGTGTTGTGAAGATATTTAAATTGCCACACACTAGGACACGTCTTACGACTCACGTGGAGACAGAGTGTGGATTCTGACACCATAATGAGTTGAATGATTGATTTTACTTCTGAACAGATTTTAACAAAAAATGGGACCACCTGGGCTGCTAAGAAAATGTTAGGGTGCGTCTTTCTGTTCATGTTTTTTGAGAGACTGATAAAGTACTCGAACAAGTTATGTGCACAAGTTGTTTGATGCGTATCAAATTTACCATCGGCATGGGAATGCCTGTTCCACCAATAATCAATTGTTAAAGCAATGCAGCTGGTGCGTTATACGATATGTTGAAAGAAACCCTACGTGATTGTGACAGTGGCAAGCGTCTTTAACATTGTTGGCATACCTTCCTCACACGCGTGCCCCCGTTGGCAGCAAACGGGGGCATTACATACCATAAGTAGTTTACTTCTCATATTCCTCTCCCATACACATTTGCAAAGGGATTTGATTTTTACGACAACGACTACGACGACCCGCATACAATGCTTTCTTGAGGGTTGCATAATGTCATTGTTTGTAAACAGGGGAGTAAGTGTGGTGTGTATTTGGTACATGTTGCGATCGATTGGTATTTCCATCGCCCGATAATGCTGGCCGAAGAAAGTTTCCAGCATCGTTGCGATCCACTTTTCAGGAGTAATTAAAATAATACGAGCTGGGAAGTGAAAAGAAATCAGGACTTTTCCTCAACCGGCAGTCGCGGGTCAGACCGATGAACGAAGAGTAATTTTGTATGATTTTGTACGGATCAAACCACATTCACATACACCAGGGCACTTGTTTTGGGGGAAAGTTTAATTGCACTTGCAACACCACATTTACGGCTTCGGCGGAACCAACCACGTCTAATGGTGCTAATGTAGTTTTTCACTCTTTAACTATTGAACGTTAATTATACTTTGCAGAAAAAAGCGATGGCCAGCGATCTGTACGAGCAGGTTTTCTATTCTCTGGATTTGATCGAGAAAGATTACTTCGGGCTGCAGTTTACCGATGCGAACAACGTCAAGCACTGGCTCGATCCAACCAAGGCGATAAAGAAGCAGGTGAAAAGTGAGTCGACTTCCGCATATTTTTCCGCACCGTACCCCGCGTTCCAATCGGAGGAATGTTTCTAATTTCTGCTTTTCCTGCTTTTGGGTTTCATTTCAGTCGGACCACCTTACACATTACGGTTGAAGGTCAAATTCTACTCCTCGGAACCAAACACACTACGCGAAGAACTTACACGCTATCAGTTTTTCCTGCAACTGAAGCAGGACTTACTGGACGGGCGATTGGAATGTCCGGATCCGCAGGCCTCAGAGCTAGCTGCATTAGCGCTACAGTGTAAGTATTGACTTTGCATCGTTTAGGTCACCGATTCCAAGTGTCAGTTGACGTAACTGTTTCTCGTTTTTTTTTACAGCGGAATTGGGAGATTTCGATGAAACCGTGCATTCAGCTGCCACCGTATCTGAATTTCGTTTTGTGCCGAATCAAACCGAAGAACTGGAAATTATGATACTGGAGGAGTATAAGAAGTGCCGTGGGTTAACACCCGCCCAGGCAGAAACGAGCTTCCTTAACAAAGTCAAATGGCTGGATATGTACGGCGTCGATATGCATACCGTTTTGGTAAGCAGTGCATTACACTGTTGGTTGACAAGTATAAGATCAATGGATAATTGTTAACGTATTTTGTATTTTCATGTGAAGGGTAAAGACGGTTGCGAGTATCATCTGGGTCTGACGCCGACTGGAATCCTCGTGTTCGAGGGCATTCAAAAGATTGGTTTATTCTTCTGGCCAAAAATAGGCAAATTGGACTTTAAAAAGAAGAAGCTCACACTGGTTGTCGTGGAGGATGACGATCATGGCCGGGAGCAGGAGCACACGTTTGTGTTTCGGCTGCACAACGAAAAAGCTTGCAAACACCTGTGGAAGTGTGCGGTCGAGCATCATGCGTTCTTCCGGCTGCGGGCCCCCGTAAAGGGTCCCTCGGCCCGGCAGAACTTTTTTCGAATGGGCTCACGGTTCCGGTATTCGGGCAAGACGGAGTTTCAGACCACGCAGCAAAATCGAGCCCGGCGGACGGTGCAGTTTGAGAGGCGGCCCTCACAACGCTTCGCCCGCCGTCAATCACACGTTCTACGTGAGCGCCAAAAGCAACAGGTACCGCCATCATCCTCCGCAGATCTGCTTCACCAGCAGCAGTCTGTCGCTCACGCTGCCAATATCGCTACCACCGCCAGCTGCTCTTCGGCCGATGAGGGCCAGCATTCCACTTCCGGCACATCCACTCCATCCGCGAACACGGTGATACACAACCACATGCCTGGTTCTGGCAGTAGCACCTCCGACATTGCGCTCGGCGGTGGTGGAATGCTATCGTCAGGCGGTGGAGGAGGAGCGGGCTTATTATCCGTGGGTCTAATGAACGGCAATCTGCCTTCGTTGAGTTCAAACAAATCCATCTCTTCGAATGAGGATGTGGCGTATGGCAGTAAGATGGGATCGTTTGGCAAGGCAGGTCTATCGCATATGGCCACCGGTGCTCGATATGATGGTGCGGATATTGGAAAATTGCCCGTTGTTGAGCATGAAATGAGTACCTTTGGAAGGTTTGGCGGTGGAGCCGTGCACCACGGCGGATCGTTCGGGAAAGCGTCGATAAGCTCCGGATTTAGCATCCACACAACGACATCGTCCGACCGCGATAGTCAAATCGATACGCTATTGAAAACGATCGCAAAAGATCCTTCGCCCTCGTTGCATGGAGTGGAGCTGAACGATGCTAGTAGCTTTAAGATCACAATCAACAAGACTTCCGAGCTGGAGACTAACAACGATACGCTAAAGAAGTTGGCAACGACGCCGCATGCCGAAAGGCCCAACAATCAGATAAAGCTTTCGAACAGTGCGGCAGCTGCTGCAGGAGGTGGTGTTCCATTGCCTCCAGGTCAAATCAAGTGCAATATTTTGAAAGGTAGGCAAATGGATGATCTCTGTCCGTTTGGGACGGGAGCAAACGTCTGTTATTGCCATTCATTACACGTAATTGCATTTACTAACCATTGCACTCGCTCATCCATTTGCAGCACGCGTTGAGGAAGAATTGCATCCGAAGCTTACTAATCATCAACTGTACGTGCCGAGCCAGCCATTACACGAAGGACCGGAATCGTTGAATGCAGCAACATTCGTATCGGTGGTACGTATAGTAATAAGTGATCGGTGCGTGTAGTATGAGCACTAATCTTGCCGAAAGCTGTTACAACCTTTGTTTTTCACATTCGCACCACACAACACACATCTATCGTAGCACGAACGCAATTCGAAACAGAATCAATGATATTGGTTTGTTTCATGCACCCCAAATAATCATAAACACGGACGAGAAGGATGTACCATTACACCCAAAACATTCACAAGTCATATAATTCGCAAGCCTACATATCATGAGTGCACTTAATTCTAAGCATAATTTCTCCATTTTGTTTGCATTAAGCTCGTGCCTATTGCTCATTATTTTATCGTGATCTACATTTTGTCTTGCTATAGTGCTTAATTATACTGCGATTGCGTTACCTTGTTGCCTCGTCGTACTGCTAGTATCTTTATTACAGTGTCTGTTTGAGTATGAAACAAAAAATAATATTATAACTTTAATGTTTGAAATGTTCTTTGTGCTAGACCAGAACTGTAATACCAGACCTGTACGATGGGGGGCTTTTCTATGTGTATTATATGTGTGTCCATCTTTTTACAATTATTTGTCATGTCTTTTTTTATTTTTTTGTTTTTCTTTTCTTTTTTTTCAACATAAAAAATCTCCCCCGGTAATGCATAAACTCCCCTAATCAAATCAATCCCTACATTTGTTACGTTATGCTACCATTGTAAAATGTGTTATTGTGTTGTGGTTTTATGTATGCGTGCTTGTGTGTGCGTGTCCATCAAAAACTGTATAAAATGAACGAAAACCTCCTGGTGAAACAATATTCACAAATATCTGCACCTATAACGTTCGGTGGCACTGCGATACTACAGGGTGGCGACAAGCTAACTTTAAATCTAACCGGTACGACGACTATCCCTGCGGGTGGTAGTGGCCATACTACGATTACAACCATGATTGCTTCACCGAGTGCAGCCTCGCGTTTGGCCACATCGCCGACTGGCAGTGTTAGTAGCAGTTGTTTCCTTCCGGGAACGCAGATAACGGCAGTTTCGGCATCCTCTGGTGGTGGTGCCAGCGCCAGTCAGATGAGCACTGTGGAATCTCCTACACTGCCATTTACCAACGGAATTGCTGCACTTCCGGCACCATCCCTGACGACTGACACCGTTACGGTGACACATTTTTCTGAGCAGAAAGGTGGCGTGGTGGAAAAAATCAGTGTACCTACTAACTCACCCACATCTTCACCAATCGGTGGCTCGTTGGTTACAGTGGATGCGAATGGAACTGGTTCAATGGGCGAATCGGCGGACGTCGATAAAATGATGCGCAACAATGCTAACAATCCGTTTCTGAATATGTCCAATCCGTCTTCACCGGTGCGTACAAAATCGACCAATCCGTTCCATAATCTATCTGGGGCTTCCTCTTCGCCTCCACCCGCTGCTGAGCTGGTAGAGGTCGAGCAGGATCTGTTAGGAGAGCCGTCAGAGGAAGTTAGTTCCGAAAACGCAATGTCACCAATCGTACGTGTGAGCGAGTTTAAGAACAGCAATCCTTTCAAGATGGATGATCCCGAAGTGGTTCGTGAGGTAAAGGATGTGTTGAAACCTGCAACACCTTATGGATCGTCTTCAGCAAATGGCGATTCTCCGATTGGACCTTTGGGAATAGCGACTATAACAAAATCGACCGTAGAGCGAGATGTGCTTGATAGCAACGGTGTGGCAACTACCACTGCCAATGTCATATCATCTGTAACTGCAAGTACCGCGACAATGAAGGTTTGTGATTATTTTTGTGCTATAGGTTTGTACTCTTGTAGCAAGATCAGTTACTAATCAATATACATACAAGGAGAATAAATAAGAAGAAATCAAATGAAAGCAAGTCGGATGGGTAAGTACAACCTTACTAACATTTGTTTTTCATATGGTTATGGAGCATGTGAAATTGTGTAAATATGTTGAAACACATGTTCGTTTCGTCTAATAATTCGTAATGATAAAGCACCGCTTGATGTGTTGCATTTGTTGTAGAATGAAATGGGGCAAACGCAATCCATGATTGTTAACATTTTCACTAACGCAACATTACTGAGCACCGACATAATACTTAATAGCTGTCACAAGTGCTACAATGCGATAAGTGGGATGTGTTGTATCTGATACTTATTTTTATATCTTTATTTTCATTTGTTTTCATAATACAGGATCGAATGAAGGAAAATATCAAACCATCGGCTATGGACATATCACCGTGGCTAGTATCGTCCGATGTGGTCACTGGTCCGACCAAGCCCAAGGAGGCAACGATAATTCGAAAATCGGTTATTACAACGCAGTTGTAACGAAAACTCCTTAAGAACAACTTTTGGTATGGCAGTTAAGGTTGGTAGGCTCTTTAGTGTTAGGCGCTAATTTTATGTGTGTATAAAGGAACAATAATTCCTGTCATTATGAGTATTTTAATCAATTTGTCTGTAGTAGGTTTTCGCTTTTTCAGTAGATGAGAGCAAAAATTGTACTTAACATAATGAACGAATGTGGTGATGACTGATGAATGAGAGCTCTGAACTAAGCTGGATGCTGTTAGGGCGATACATTTGGCAGTGCATGTGACTGACCGATGGGTTTCCACTGTGAGGGTGCTTCTTCTTTAACGCCGAGAAAATAAAGGGCAACTGCATTAGTATTAGATGTGATCTCAGTGCATTCCATTGTGGTGAAATCGGTCTGATATTTCGTCTCGATTGAATTGCACTCGTTCCTCACCGCAAATACGCCACGCTACTGAACAGTATGAAATATGATACAACGAATTTTAAACATTGAATAGAAACTAGATCACAGCATATTGTGTCATTCGTTTGTTTGGCAACAGTCCATTGTTCGATGGGCAACATATAACATTCGTTCAGGTGAACGTGAATCTGCTAAAACAGCGCTATGCTAGCCAACCAATATCCATTATTGGTAGTCTCATTTTTCTCGGTAAAATTAATTATTAGCGAACCGATAAATTGAATAATGTGCAACTAGCGTGTGTACCCTTCAATAGGATGCTGTTCTGTCTTGAGGTATTCAAAAAGGTGACCTTATAAAATAAGTGATGAGGGAATTAGAAAGGATGAGAGGCACGTTGTGCATGCATTTGAAATGTTTCAGTATATAATTTGCTTCGGCATATTGTTGTATGTAAGTATTAGCTGCAATTGAGGAAAAAGGAAGGTTAGAAGATGGCTCGGCAAACTCGGTTTGAAAAGATTATTAATCAAAAGTTGACATAGTAACTATGTGTGTGCCTCTGTTTTTGTGAGCAAATTGTAGAGGTAAATGCTGACAATTAGATATATGATTTTAATACCTGAACTGTTTGATGGAGAGAATTTATTCGAGTTGTTGAATAAAAAAATGTATAATTTATATGAAAAGTACTCAGCGTGACAAAATGAGCCCGTTTTACGCCAATATCCGAACATTGGAATAAATAACAATTATTAGTATAATCGAATTATCTTTGATTTTTTTTTGTTAATTGATTTATGGACACCCAATGCTGATAGAAGTTGTAGAGAAACGCATAATATAAGCGATACGGAAACGAAATCAGGGTGTATGTCGACTGGTCGTGAATGAGGGTTCGTGTATCGAATAGCTATGTCGACTTTCCTAGTATGTTTAGACGGTGGTAATGTGTGGACATATTAGGCAACTAGTTTTTAAATGCGCAGTTTTTGTTTATTTGCTGATAGAAACTCTTTATCGCATGTTACACTTTTAGATTGGTTATATAGATTATAATGCACAAACATTGTTTGAAAATTTAGTACACCTGAAAGTCTTTATGTTTCTCTTAATTTATCTTAAAGTTATTATTTTTATATTATCACATTCTTAAGAAAAATCGTATAATTAAAGAAACGGGAGGATAATTATAACTAGTTGGCAAATTCATCACTTTTGACCGATTATTGTTTCATCGTATGTATTTGATTGTCAAATTGGACAACTATCGTAAGGCGAATTAACTAGTGAGTAGTTTATAGCTATTTTATTTTGTTCGTTTCGATTCTTCATCAAAACAATGACAAAACATAAATAACAAAAAATATTGTTCAAGGTTCGCTCGGTGCTCGATACAGAGCCCTGGCATAGGTGTAAAAGTTCATAAAGAGCCGGTCTTTAAAAAAGCGGTTAGACAGGCTGTTAACATAGACACTATGACGTTATCGGTTAGATCAAATCGCAACCACTGTAAAAACACGCATTACACGTTTGCAAAAACTCTCTGAAATGTTTATAAATAAAAGAAAACATTAACAAATCTTTTGACGAACGGATTGATATAACATTCTGATATAACTCTGTGGAAGCTTGAAAGGCACCTCCTTTCAAAATCGCACAAAAACACACACACACATACACACACACACAAAATGTCTCGCGTGAGTTTTGCACAAAGGCGCAGATTCAGGACTTCGTACTACAAACCCCACCATAAAAGTGTCAGCTAAGCATGGCTGACTTTTGAGTTCAATTCCTTTTTTATTTTGTTTTCATATATGTTTTTTTTTTAAATCGAGCGAGAAGGAGGTGCAGTCGAATTTCGTAATTTGTTGTCTGCGACTGAACCCGGTTGTTCGCGGAGGCAGGCACGTGGGCATTTATTAGACATTTACTTTCGCTTGTTAAATTGTTACTAATTAAGCTTGCTTTTCGGGGTACAGTTTTTGCATTGCAAATAATAAAATGTAGTGTCAAACATTGAGGCGTATTTACCGGAATTGTTTGAGAGTTAGTTTTGTTTTATTATGTTACTTTCAAATCCGCTCTACAGTTGGTAGCGCAGAATATGTGACAGGGCTTGCGTATAGCTTTAGTAATCTACCCACGTTCCATAGGTAAGCTTATCATTGTCAGTCATCAGTGTGCTTGTTCCGATGCAGATACATTACGTTTGAACAATCACGCTTCACATTTTGATCGTCATGTATGCACTCACAGCAAAAATATGAAACGAGCGAGGAATGCAACGCAAGGAAAGCAGCAATTCATAGAGACAGCAATTACGCGAGCGCGCAAAACTGGCAAGGAACTAGATAAACTGAAACTGTTTACATTGTTTGGATTGCTGTTAGCTGGCAGCTTAAGAAACGCATACCACCATTCACCGAACGCGTTGCAATTGACGTGATTTCTGTTGAGCAGCTATTCTGTTGGTAAAAGTGCGTTGATAACGATAAAAAACCCCGAACGATGCGCTTATCATCAAAGGTGACGTTTATGTGCCGATTGCATAACAGCGCCGACGGTAGAGTCTACACCAACGTCAACACGAAAATCATGGTCACAAAACTGCGTCAGCGTGATCGGTAGAGCTAATAATTTGGCCATTTAATGAAAATCACATTGGTTTTTCTGCTTTGGTCTGTTACGTGCATCGTTGAACGCTGTTGCTCAATGATGAACCATTACCACTATTTATTTTACAGATGAACTTGCCATGTTGTTTGCATTACGGTTCACTAAAGATAGTAAGGAGGTATGATTATTTAATTTTATAATTAACGAAGTAATGATTGGGTTGAGAAAGATGCGTTAGAATATGCCAGAATGTCGCTAAGCGAAAAGTGGGTGCAAAAACGACCCGTCTCTGCTACATTTTACCTCCTTATATGGTCACGTTTCCTTTCTCCCCCTCGCTCTTCCCGACTGCTCATGCAATCCAAATCACAATCCGTCATCGGTGGGACGTTTTATGAGGCTCCCGGGTGAGTAGCGCGTTTTCTCGCTAACCAGATAAGACATATAGACGATGACGGCGAGAGCAATCGAACCAAAAGGTGATTACGGTGCTCGTAGTACGTCGGCAATCACCTGATAGAAAGGGGCATAGCGTTAACTCGCAGCTCGAAATAGTTCCCTTCAATAATCAGACCGATGTCTCTCGATACGGCGATACGGTCGACTGGCGGGCGGTTTCTTGCGTACGGTAGTCGGAAAGGAAGGATTATTTTTCCGATTGGTCCACAGCAATCCGTTGTTTACAAACATTTCCGCCGAAAGTCTATACTATCGACCTTCCGGAATCATTGCTTCCTGATTTTTGCGATAAAACTGGAAGAATGAGCTAAATTTCGTTGTGCCTTTTTGCTTGTTGCTTTAATTTCGATTTAATACAGAATTACAAAACGGAAGATAAAAGATAAGATTTTTGGGCAGATCGGTAGCTTACGATGGCGTTATCGCAGAAATTCCCCGGCATAGGGGTGAGGATTTAGGGAACTTGCTATGGTGACTAGAACTTAAAGCATCGCCGTACATCACCAAATATGGATGTGAATGGTTTTGGTCGGGTTCTGTTCGGTCGATTCATTCACGAGGAATTCCATGGCGCCTCGATCCCGCCGTGTGTGTTCGGGCGATGGTGGAGAATCTATTTTCAAACCAACCGACCAACCGGCCGGAGAGGGTTCAAATTTTCCGACCGTACCGACATCGCGTTCTGTTGGAGCGGGACGGGAGAAGATGCTTTCTCTCATCTCTTCCCACCGGACGGACGTT
This sequence comes from Anopheles christyi, assembly GCA_000349165.1. NCBI lineage: Eukaryota > Metazoa > Arthropoda > Insecta > Diptera > Culicidae > Anopheles > Anopheles christyi. The sequence goes on along the minus strand of KB702570.1, from coordinate 721 downwards.
TGGGTGTAGCTGCAGGCGAAACTGTAACACAGCGTTGCAACAGGTGCTAGTCGAAAAAAAAAAAACGCAATACTCATGCTACTGTTGCGCCCCCCAACCCGTTTATGGCAACAGACATACAGGTTGTGACGTTGATCTGTACAAGGCACTCGGGGGGGCGCGTGCCGTTGATGGGTTCGAGCGGGCAATGCAAAAATAGAAATGTTTTTAAACGACACGAAACAACATTTGTTGTCTGCCAAACATAAACACACATACACAGCACATTGCCGTGCCGTACGGCTCATCTTCATGAATGGATCGGTTGTAGAATGGCAAACGGTGATGAGTTTGCTATGATCCATTGATCCGTCACTGATATGATGGATGTCGAATGAGTCAAACTCGGTTTGCTGGCAGGTCTCAACGAAAAAATTGGCAAGTAATCCGGGAGGATAATCACACATAATTCGCGCCAATTCGCAGATTATCGTCCACGTTGACACGTCCGGCTGACGATTACGAAACGGTGCTGGCGTATCCAGTGGCAACAAATTTACTCCCGAGAGAAGTGTCCTTCGTGTACCGTTCTAGACGCACTCGTGTCCGCTCGGTCAAGTGTGTGTGGAAGGTATCTGTTTTCCTGCCCTTTTATGGAAAGAGAGCATGCTTGCCGAACTAAATTCTTTGGGGGGACTGGGTTTGTGTTGTTTACAGCTTTCCCGTAGTTCTCTCTGTCTCT
>KB702559.1:0-23217 GCA_000349165.1 Anopheles christyi | reverse complement strand
GTGTGTGTGTGTGTGTGTGTGTGTGTGTGTGTATTTGTGTAGTCATGACCACATGGCATTTCCGACCGACTTGAGCCTTTTCTTTTTGGATTAGATAGAACACGGTCTGACAGCCAAACGTAGCTTCCTTTCGTTTGCGATTAACAAATTGCACTTTCATCAAACCGTCAGCAGGTAGCCTGCTAGCTGACCCAATTTCTCCCTAAACATTTTCCCTTTAATCACGATAACACACTGCCCGAGCAGGGAGGTACCAGTATTCAGCTTGTTCCGCTTTCGTGATTTCCGACTCGACCGTTTTCCTTCCCTAGTTTGACCCATTTTTTTTTTGTTCTTCCACAATGTGCTACTCCATAATTTTCCCCTCGCTGCGATTGCGCGATCAGTAACGCAAAAATGTGCCATTCGTGCGGCAATAAGTTTTTTAATCATGTTTGCAAAATGCTACTTTCCCCTGCAGGCCGGCAAGTGCATGGGACAGTAAAGGAAAGAATAACAATTACTTGCCCCCCTTTTTTATGCATCGCATGCTTTTATAAATACTAACTTTTTGCAGTACAAATCCCTGTTCTTTTATGACCCTCTGATACAAGCAGCCACTTCCCGTGGACCTATCTAAAAGCGTTATAAATCACATTACCACCCGAAGCGGTGGGGTTACCGCTCCGCTACCGTCGATTGATTTTGTACACGAACCATGGTGTTACTTTTTTTTAATCGCTCCCGTGAAAGCAATTCAGCAGCGGAAAGGTAATCCGTTGATTTGCACTAACAACGCCTTCACTCAGTCGGTCAGTAACGCCACTAATGACACCATAAGCACTATATGATTGCGTTCCAAAATGTGTCTCAAAACTCGACAAACAAAGGGGTCACGCACACACATACACACGACTAAAAGCGGAACTAAAACAAATGCTTGCCCGGAGGAATCGTCTATCTTCGCGTTCCTTCACCTTGAGCTGAGCGGAAGTGCTGACCGAGTGGTTATAGGGTACCCCATAACGGTTAACCTTCCCCGACCCGGTAACGATGACGTCAAACAACCAACTCGCGTACCGGAAGTGTCCTGCTGTTGCGTTGCTGTTGTGCCGGACAGGTACTTCCCTAGTTGGATCGGTGGGTGTCTTGTTGCTGAGGTACATCAAAAGCATTGCCCGCGCTAATGGGCTACAGAAAGGCTAAATGTTTCGAGGAAATCGAGGAGAAAAAATGGAATAAACCAATGGTAATATCTTGATGGAAAATTAGTGTAGTTTACAAATGGGGAGGCATTGGCTATTTTGAGAATTGGACATGGCTTTGAAATCTCTGCATGGTATGCGATTATTTCCTCCCATAACGGTTTTTTTTGTTTGTTTCTGTTTACATTTAAAATGGGCTACGAAGCAGCCATGTTGGATAATGTGCTAGTGGGCTTTTCTTCGCAGAGCTTTTCTAACTCAAAGCTTCGTTAGTTGCTAAAACGTTGAGAAGCATTTTTTAGCACAATTCGAGTGTCTTTTATGGTAACTTTGTAAATCTTGAAATAGTAAATCAGTTACTAAAGGGGAATACAAATTATTTAATTAAAGCACACTAGAAACAGATCGTTTGAATCCGTAACTTTAAAGATATCAGACAATTCATTGCGTAAATTTCCTTTAGCTGTCACCTGACCATGTGTGTCCTGTGTCCTTAAGACTGGGTGTCTCAAATATAATGAGCTTTTATCAATTCCGAACATACTAGGTTTATTTAAAAATTATATATGAATGCAATTTCCCATATTTCTTCAAACATATTTCCATTTCTTTCGATTGAATTAAAATATCTTACACGTTGATTGGAAAAAACCAACGGCAACAATCCGCTACAGAGGCCGCACATATTGCTTTATTACTATTATTTCAATTATTTCTATTCTTCATCTCCCAAATTGCTTTTGCATCGTACTCAGCAAGCAACAGACAGGAGCGTTCCTTATTGTGAAACGTTCCGTTCGTTCGATCTTTCCATTACACTGTACTGCATACCAACGTTCGTAAAAATAAATAAAACACGTGCTAGTCGATTTGAAACTTAGTGTTATCCGTTATACGGTTTTTTTTTTTGTTATCCGTAAGTCGTACTTTTGCATTGCATTGCTGTGTGTGTTAGTCTGTTAATATTGCTGTTTATTAGTTTCACATTGTATTTGTGAAGATTTGTTTAACACATTTAGAGCTACTTGATTGCGAGCTAAACATTAACAAATCCATAGCGCTTAACGATGGACAAACAATAAAAAAACAATTCACCGCTCTTTCGAGACGTGAAAAACTCAAAGTGTTTATGTACAGAATAATGATAATGATTTTTTCAACCAAACATACGACGAAGTTTTAATCGAAAGCAATTCTTATTTCTCTCGCTCTGTTCCAAACTCGATTTGCTCCTGTTGCACCATTCTAGCCGTAATATGCATCCCGTAAAGCAGAACCCGTAATCAGTACGGCGGCACTGGTAAGCATGAGTGTAATCACCTTCAGGGCACTGGGGCGATCGGAAGAATCTGAAAATTGTAAAAAAAAAAACAGAAGAATCGAACCTTTTATTAGTTCTGTCGAACCTCAGTAACCCAGGCTCAATCAAAGCCAGAGAGCAAGCGCTTGGAAATCGATCCTACTTTTGCCGCTAGGTCTAATGCACTTCTGCCGCTCCACGTCCGGTGAGTACTCAAACTTACACTGACAAGCCGAATTGCGACATTCGACATTGTCCTGGTCGTCGTCCACGAAGCACTCGCTCGTTTTGGAGCACCGTGCATCGAGCGCTGCCGGGGAGATAAAAGGAGAAAAACACCCATTAGAGCGTGAATGGAATCGATCCAATCATACCTCGCCCAGATCGCCCATACCTATCTTCATGTTGCACTTGCCGTCTTTGAAGTGTTGCTCGTTCTCATTGCATTGACATTTACCCTCAATGCACTGGCCCAGCTCGCCCAGCAACGGTTGACACTGTTCGTCCACGCTACAGTCGTCCCCGTACTGTTCGGCCTCCTTCAAGCAGCGGTTATTTGCCGGCTGATAAAGGTGTCCCTTCCCGCAGCTGCACTGTTTCGATTCGACCGGTTCCACACTCTCATCCTCCGATGTGCTCGGCGATTGACAAACGGCCTCCTCAAACGCACAGTCCGCTGCGGTCTCACACTCGCCACCCTTTGCCGCCTTACAGCGCTCGTTCACGAAGTAGTAGCTCGGTTTGCAGACACACGTCTTTTCGTTCGAGCAGCGTGTGTTCGCTAGCCTACAATCGTCATCCCGCTCACAGTAGCTCTCGTACCCGTCCTTTTCAATGCAGAGCTGCATTGCTTCATCATATCGGGCGTACGGGTGACAGGTGCACCGTTTCGGTGACACACTCGGACAGTAGGCCGCACCGTAAGGTGAACACTGGCTCTGCTGTGTACAGGATGTGTTGATGCCCAGAGCGGCTAGAAGCGTTCATGAAACAAAAACCAAACATTTAATAAGCATTCCGCTTACCTTCCTCTCCAAATCAACCGGATCGTTTTCTTACGCTTTAGGCACTGGCGCATGTTGTTATCGTAGAATTGATCATTACGGCAGGAACAGCGTCTATTGCTGAACGTCGTGTCCGGCTCGCAGTACTGCGCGTCGTGTGCGTATTCGCCCAGTTCCGCCATACAACGGCCCTGTTTGTGATAGTACCCTTCCTTGCAGTGGCACTGGCCCATCCGACACACCGTGTAAGGCACCTCCGGACATTCGACACCCTCGTCCACACATGGATCGCCAACTGGAAGATGTAAAATAACAAGTTCAAAGTCCAAACGGCACACAACAACACTTGCTCTTCCGGTTCCGATACTGTACACTTGCGACATTTTTCACACTCCTGTACCGATCGTTTCGTGCTGATCTGTACCCGTTTGGTGGCGGTCGCCGTGTCTGTGTTCGTTTCAACATCGCGCGTTTTTGGTGGTGCTGCTGCATCGCGAACTGGCGAAGGCACTTTCGACGGTGACCCTTCCACGTTCGGCTTTTCCAGTGATTGCGATGTTTGAATGGCCACATCCTGGAAGGATTTGGCTGTTTGTGCTGCCGCATCCGTGCAGCGCTGATTTACGCACCGCAAGTTGTCCCCTTCACAGTCCTGATGGACGAGGCATTCTTCGCCATCTGTAAATGGATGCGATAAGGTAGAGGATGAGGATTAATTTCAACTTGTGTGCAACTCTCTTGCGGTTTTTTGTATTGAGTTTTAAACTAATCTATCTTTGGATCTTCGGGGATTTTAGCGATTATTTCCTTAAAGATAACGAACAGTTTAAAAGATGTTCGAAATGTTCTAAATTTATTAACAAACTTACCGAGATCGAAGAAAATAATACATTTTATATACGAAGCCCCGTATAGTACTATCTAAGCAAAAAGTTCGGTCATCTATGCAAGAGTTATATAACTGTATTATCTAGTACAACAGAACGTTCCATCCAGTCAACCGTCTGACCGACTTAAACTTTTCCACATCAATTGATTTCCAATTACACACTAACCTACTTGTAACTTGTAATTCCATTACCCTTCTTTAAACAGCACCTAGACGCCATCCCCTTTGTCTAGAGTTCAATAAATCGATGAGCGTTTAGCATTCGTCCCGTGCCACCCTGCTTTCTTTTTTGTAAATACGTTTGTCGGTCAACAGAAATTCTTCCCAATACCGGAAGGAATGGCTGTTGTCAAAATGCTATAGAACACAGGGAAGCAATCAAAACTCACTTGTCACACGCCGCCGGCAGACGTTGCTGCTGCGCCGATAGAACCCGTCGGCACACTCGCACGAGCCCCGATGACACACGACCGCCTCCCGGTTATGGCTGAAGAAGCAATCGATATCGTCGCCGCACGGTTGGCCAAGATCGACCAGCTTCCGGCACCGGCCGCGTACGTAAGTGTAGTCGCTATCACAGGTGCAAACGCCGGCCTCGCACTTGGCACCGGTGAGCATATGAGAGCACTGGACCGCCTCCTGACACGCTACGCCATAAGCGGACTCGGGCAGACAGCGCGTGACATCGGTCGAGAAGACATAACCGGCCGGGCACTGGCAGTAACCAAAGATTGAGCAGTGTGCGTTCTCCGCTTTGCAGTCACTGTTGTCCTCGCATGGCCATATGATGCTACGTGAGCCTGTGTAGGGAAGGGATGAAAAGGAGGCAGAGGTTAAAAAGAGAGGTTAATTTGATGTCAAACAAGCGCTGTGTAGTGGATTTCAGTGAGCTAGATGCATGTTGATAGTTTCCAACCAAAAAAAAAAAAACACATACATCATCTACCATTTATGTACATTGCTCATATCAACGGATAATCAGGGTTGCAGCGATGTCATGTAGCTAGACAGGATAAGCTTTGGTTCTCGTTTTGAAATGTCTTTCCTGCTTATGCTGCAGATTGTCAAAAGAACCGTTGTTAACCTTGGCTTACGGTGTGCAGGCATATCTCTCACCGTGTCTGCAATATTTCCCTCGCACAGAAACTCGCTACACACCAACACTTACGAACTTACACCACACCAGTTTCGCTCCCTGGTGGGTAAATTTCAAGGCTACGAAGGACGTTTACTTTTTATGAGCTCTCGTCACGAAAGCTTTCGCGTTCCAACCTCAACATCATCGGTATGAAGCGGAGACATGGAACATAAAAAGCAACAAAAATCCTCCAAAGTGCCTAACCTATCACATTAGCGCAAAGGAAGGTTACAGCATTTTCCTTAGCTCTTTTGTTGAAATTGTAGCTTCAACTCCCCAACACCAAAACCAAACAAAAAACAGTTCCTTTCTTGCGGAAAATATAATATAATTTGCACCCTTAGCAAAAAATAAATAAAACAAGGTCATGCAATTTTGCGCAAAGTGGTCCAAAAAAATAGAGATACATGTCCGCCCATTGTACATTGCCTGTCCACTGCCAGTTAACGAGCTGCGTCATTAAATCACCCATTCATGCAGACAGGGTACAGAAGTGTTGCAACCGGACATTCACGATCTAACAGCACAACAAGTCATTGGCACGTTGAGCACCATCCATCTGGTAGCACTGATAAGATACTGAACGCGCCGGATAGAACAATTCGTAATCATGAGTCTCACCGACAGCTTATCAACTGATACTGTATCACTCATAATCTGTGGGTTTTTTAGTTAGGATACTTTCATAATGAAATTTGAGCTCGGTTTAAGCATCTTGGTTTGATTGCTTTGAAATATTCTCCACAAATCACCTATTACCTTGTATTGCTAACAACAATATTACAACCACTCCGTAACGCGACATTTTCTAAAACTGAAACACTTTAGGCCAGGGAATAAACAAGTATTGGAAAAAGGAACATTCCCAACCAATGGCTAATCGTACACTGATCACATCCGAATTCTCCCAGTCCACTGATGGCCTGTTTGAAGCTACCTCAAACTAACAACTTATCACAACCATTCGCGTCAACCACTTGGCTCCTTCAATGATCCAATCTAAAGGCCAGATACCAGCTGCTACACCTGTTCCCGTTGCCATAATCTTTGCACATTGTTCCCGATTCACCTTATCGGTGACGTTATCTAGTTAATCACTCTGGCCGTTTACTTATTATTGCCTCCGGCCGATACGTTCCATTGTAAATGAAGGTAGAAAGTAGCACTTAATTAACTTCCCTCTTCCTCCCAACACTTACGCACGGTAACGTCATCGTAGCTTTGCTCCTGGAAGCAAATCACCAACGGATGAGCAGCACACCTGTGCCAGCATATCAGCAGAACCACCGTAACGGACCTAGGCCACATCTTTCGTATCGCAGCGTTCCAGGACCTGATCCTTCCGGCTCACCAATTATTACTAAAAGTCGGTCCTGGAGCGGTCCGTAGCGTTCGTTTGCTCGGTTCTAAGTGTGTGGCCATGTCCCACTGACGAGACGGACCATGGCTTTGCTCCAAGGGAACACCTTAAGGTACCGTAGATGGGCCGCATTGGAAAGCGATCAAGGTGAACCCGTCACAAAAAAAACGGCAGTGGCACTGGACTGTACCGTTGCGAGTTCCCATGATCGGAGTAGTTCTTTTGATGCCTCAGGTAATAATTAATCCCACCGTGGGGAGCAATCCTCACATACCCACTGGTCGTCGTCTGCAGTGACTGGTTTGGTGGCCTGTCCAGTACCGATGCAAAGCCCACAGTGAACGAAGCCGTCGCGAAGTGGTCAAATTGTGGAATGGTTTGGCCAATAAAATTCCAATTGACCTCACCTACCACCAACTTCCCAGCCAGCAGGACTTTGTTTCAAAAGAGAAAGAAAGTGCAAAAAACGGGATACGCCAGGGTTGCTACCAGCCTTCCTTCCGTCTGGTTGCATACTTTCAGGCGTCTGCGGTTCGTCGCCTAATGCGGCTCAAACCAAACCCCATCAATTTCCGCGTATACGTGTAAGTGTGTTTGTGTGCCGGCCCCAACAGTCGAATAGTGTTCCAGCACGTGACCGAACGAACGGTTGCAAACAATAATTTACCGTCAAGAATCTCATAAATCTTTCCTACAAATCGCATCCATCTAACACAGAAGGACCATGAACTGCATCCTACTACCCACGGTCAATGGGTCGTTGGAACAAACCTCGTTTGAGCTCCAAAAAAATGTTGACCTACTGGGGCACGTAGAGACTAGTCGGTGGGCCATTAGAATTAGGTTACGTACATGGATGGTTTAAAACGTGTTGCAATTATGTTCCTTTTTCCTTTTTTGCTGAACTTTCCGAAATGCTCTATAAAAATGTCGAACGATCAAATGTGTACCATTGAATCATTTCAATTAAATTGTTGATTAAATTTCCCTTTTCTCTCTTTCGCTCCTTTCTAAACCAAGCGTTTGTCGGCTCAACGCAGTTCTGTTATCGATGCATCTGCAATTGCATTGTAAACGGGCAGCAAATCATTGTTAAAGCACTTTACCAATGCACACACATACTGGAAACGTGCGAAGTTTTAGTCCAACATTGCTAGCAGTTATGCTACTGGCTTTATAATTATACTCCCGGTTCGGTCAGCACCTGCTGTCCCTGTCATTTAGTTAAAGAATTGAATGATCGATACGAGCGGAAATGCGGGTGTTGGCGGAGCAGCCAAACACACACACACAGACAACAATTACAAGTAACAAGGCTTCTCTCTCTTTCTCTCTCTCTCTCTCTCTCTTTGTTTCCACTGCGCCCAACTATGCCCATGCACAGACAGATAATTGAAGACTAGTGCTGATTGACGGGTTAAATTATTCACCAACTACCGTCTGTTCTACAGAAAACCAAGTAAACCGTCTCGCTCGGTTTCGGTTGGTTTGCAGCAACGCGTTGATTATATTGCTAAAACTCTCCCATACCGTCGCCTCTAAAACTACCCAAAACTCATTCCGAGGCTACGATGACGGAACACGCCACGGCTCTGCCAAACAAAACCATTTAAAAAAATATTACAAAATACTAAGAACGCACGCGAATGTACACGATGTTGTTCTTCAGGGTTTTCATCTACCTGTGTACTCGTAACCCTCTCCCTCTTACAGCTAATTTCAATGACGTCAGCAGTGGCCGGTGGTTTCTATCGATCCGGTCGGTCAAAACCGGACGCGGTTTGCTACCGCCATCGTTACGTTAACCCTTTTGCCAACCAACCGAAGCACAATTTTCATCGCTTAATGAAGTTTTTTCTGTTCGTTTGAGGGTTTTGAAGGACTCCAATTTCATTCCCATCTCAAACAGCAAACAATGGTGGCGTCATACAGAACAGTTATTTTCGATTTACTACGTTGTGCCCGGTTTCTGTGACGTCGGCATTCGCGCACATCTCGCGTGACGAGTTGACAAGACTGTCGAAAAAATGTAATGTAATTATTCCGCACAACCAAACTCGTTATTATTTCATTTGTCTACATTTTCCCCTCCTCGTGTTACGACGCAAGCCGGCTTCTTCCGGGTCTCTTTCTCTTTTCCGTGTTTTGTATATATGTATGTACGTGTCCGAAAGCAGTATCACCGTACCTTAATAGCGTACCCTGCGTACATTTCGAATCGATCCATCCGATCCAATCCTTACGAGGCAGATGAGGGTGTGGAGAGCTGGAGTAGAAAGCAAAGACTATATGTTCGTGTTCGCTCGACCGTCCGCGATTACCAAGGCGAGGATGCAAACAGAAGACCACGCGAGGTCGACGACGAATTATGCGAAGTGCCATCCATTTAATCTGTACGCCCATTTGGATAAGTATAAGATAACTAAAGGACCATCTTCCTATCGTCATCATCATCTCCAACGGGGTTTTATAGTATTTTTTTTTTCGATCATTAACGGTACCCTATTGTGTGGCTAAAATAAACTTTGTGTATCTCAGAACGAGAAAGACCGTGACAGTATGCTTGTGTGCCAACCAACCGTTGTTCTTTCTGTTTCTGTTCCGACCACTTGAGGGATCGAATTTGAATAGATTGACATTTTGTTCGCATTACTGAGCACATGCACACACAGACGCTCAGAACATTCGAGTTAAAATGGGAAAATACAAAAAAAAATGTAACGCATTCAAGCACAGAGGCGAGTGCTGGAAATTATGTTCATCAGCGTTTCTAGTTGTCACAAAAAAACAGGGTAAATCAACATGATTACTTCACTGTCAGGAAAAATAAACAACATGCTAGTCGCTTTTTTGTGTATCATCGATGCATTCTGAGACTATATCGATTTATAAGACACAAACTACCTTACGAGCGAAAGCGGTTTTATCGTATATAGTGGTTTACGTTAAGGCCGGACGTAGTTCAGCTCCCCCGCAGCCAGGACTGACTATTCGATCACGTGGAAAAATAAAGTCTAGTAAGCCTGTATAAGGCTAGCATGACCGCTTAGGTCGTTTACTCCAAGAAATAAGCAGAAGTGGTGTACGTTTTTGAGCCAATATATACATAATTGATTTGAGCTTCAATTGTAAAAAAAAAATCCTTTTCTCTTTCGACTGCTGTACACAGAGTGGTTCTACAAAGATATAGACATTTAACAACCACAATGTGTAATGAATAGAGTGTTACAAAAATAACAACGAAAACATCATACGTTATTATTATTTCCAAGGTTTCTTATTAAAAAGGATTCTTTAAATATCGATAAGCCACTGGGCGCCTCCATCGGTCGTTCGTTTGGCGTCTTTTACGAGAATAAGGATAATCCTATGTTTGAAGCAATTTGGTTTATGTGTAGCGTCTACTAAAGTTCGCGATCTATTACAGTGTGTGCACTACATTTTCTTATGCTTACCAGCATAAGCAGGTCCAAGTACCATCTAAACTGTTCTGTTCCGTTTCATCATCGCCGAGTATCGTTCTAAAATGATCGATTTATTAACTGTTTCACTTTTTACACTTTAAAGCTTCATGGCTATTATTTTTTCTTTAGCAGTTATCGTACTCCATTCCTTTTCTATTTGTCACTTGTTTATATTCCTTCTCTTTTTTCGATAATAAATCGCCCATTTATCACTTCACTCGGGGTTTGTTCACTCTAGCGTATGAGGGTCAGCCGATCACTCTGATGTCGGTTGAGGCTTGGCTGTAGCTAATTAGTTAATTAATATCCGCAACCATCCGCATCCGACATCACACTAGTTTCTGCGGTAGGGTTTTTTGGGCGTGCTTTAATATGATTACACGTTTTTTACACAAACAAACACACACACACATTCACGGAGCATTTTTTTAGTAGTTTTATACAACGATCGATAGTTTCGTTGGAAGAGTTTTTGTTTTTGTTATCGTTATATATTGCGCCAAATTGCGCCAAAAAGTGGATTTCCCTGTTATGTTTCTCCACAAACACATTCGACCCACGCACACATACAAGGCTATAGAAGGGGTTGTGTTTCATTCATTATCTAATGAAAGCGATGTGTAGTTTGGGTATGACACAGTTTAACTCAGTAAATATATTATAATAAACTTGCAAAATATGCATGATGATAACTTTTTCATTTGGCGCTTCATTTGCATTCAATAGTACTGCATTAAAACTGGAACTGGAGGAAGGGTTTTTCTACAATCCGCACGATGAAGGTGCAAATCGTGAGTAACAAGTCAACATAAGTTCGGACTCCACCAAACCCTATGTACCTTTATGTATGTTCTTTACGTTGTGGACGAAAAACAATCTAACTCTGGCACTCCGTATCTCGTTGCCCACGGTCAGAGCATGATGTCGTGTCAAAGCAAAACGCTCCCGTAGCCACACTGTTGCTGCTAACCTTTGAAGCAATCGATTATGATTACAAATGCGTCCCAAAACTGACCAAATCGTACGAAAACTAACAGTCAACAGCCAGAGCGGCCATCAAGAGGAATAACAGAACGGAGACTCAAAGGGCAAACAGAACGATCGGTGAACACCAGCTTAGAACAAAGTCGATATACGGCGGTATTCTTTTCTATACAATCTGTATACACACAAACACACAAAACCAGCTGTCGGCAATACTCGGCACACAATCCAACACGATACTGTGGGCACGTGCTACTTAAGCATAGAGGTTAGGTTTCATTTGTTTCTTACATTCGGTCACAACCTGTCCCCGCTAGAGCCATGCATAGTATTGTTTTAATTTCCATTTCAACCATGGCTCGCGGCCTCCGAAAATGGGTTGTTTGCTTCGCTTTGTGGTATTTCGCGGCAGTAATAAACCAACCAACCGAGCCGTTAGCTAGCGCGGGAAAGTGTTAGGGATACCGTGCAATCCGTTTCACCTTTTGGAAAAGCGTGGAGAAGAGGGTAATGGTGCGAATGATATGGTGTATGGTAAGGGATTAAACAAAAAAAGCTACATTTACAGTTTTGTGCTTCGGTACGGTAAGGTCAACGCCAACGAGAGTGGTCAGTTTGGGATGGTTGGTTTGGTGAGTTTTTCTTCTCCCTGTTTTTTCCAATCAATGTCTCCGTTAATGGAAAGTAGCAAAGCGTTTTCCATGCATGTAATATAGGAAGAGTTTGTTATTATTGAGTTTGTTACAGTACAAAAAGTACTGGCTGTGATTAAAAAACTGATCAATTATTCTGTTTTTCCTCTGGGAAATTTTGATGATGCGCTTCTAGATAAATATACTTTTTTTTATTCATTGCAGAAGTCGCTTAAGTTTGAGGAGAAACTCGGATATAGTCGAATAAACTACCATCTAGAAAACAAATCAAGACACTTCAAAACACCATGCGTCTCCATTTGATCCTGTTGACTGCAGAAAGCTTTGGAAAGCATATAACAAATGTAAATGATAAAATCCAGTTTTGCTTTACCATCACGTCAATTTCACTAAACTCTCCAATGTATGCGTCACATACCGTTATCTGCATATTAAAAGTTCATCTTCGGCGTACGATTTTTTTTTTATTTTTTATATGCTCTAACTATAAACGCACGGGGACACAGAACAGACAATGTTATGAAGAACACTTATGCGGTTTTATTACATCTATGTTGCATTTGAAGACTCAAAAAAAATTATAACTGTACCACACAAACCGTCCTCTCACTGTCGTCACGGCCGAGCACTTTAGCGAACCGAAATTGTGTGGTATGGTTTATTGTATCGCGTTGTTGTACTGCGTGAAAGCTTCTACATTACTGACGAGCAATATATTTTACCTTCAAACGCACAGATCACCGCCTGTCGAGTGGCTACTACTTTCGCTTTTCCTTCGTACATGGCTCTCTCTCTCTCTTGGTTTCCTGTATCTCTTTCTCTCTCTGCTTTGTTGCAGCCTAAACTGTGCCTTTGTGTATGTTGCTTTCTCTCTTTTGTTTTGTTTTCTCGTCTCTCCCGCTCTCGTACAATTCATCAGTCTCCTTCTGGTCGGTTCTATCTTTCTCTCTTTCGATTATTCTTCTTAACAACTGTAAGGAGGAGGGGGGGATTGATTTATGTCGCACACCTGTTCTAATGCCCAGTGTAATGCTTTGTACCTGGTTTATTCGAATATGTGCAGTCAGGCGCAATCGAAAAATAGCAAACGTTTATTGCCTCACTAGCATCTAGTTCCTGTTTTAGCTGATTATCTTTTTTTTATAAATCAACTAAGTAACAACTTTAGTTAGAAACAACAGTTTCGAGCACATTAAAATGGATTGTTTACTTGTTGATTGTCTTTTTATTGGATGATGTTAACACGCACAGACCACGCAATCATGTTGTGAGAGGGAAAAATCCTCCGTTGTGTCGATGTTAGCCGTTCTTATTCTATCTCACGCGACAGTAACTTTTCAGCCCAAGGAAGTGATTCAATGAAATGATGATGGCATTCGTAAATTATGTATAGTGATCAGGTAAAACTATGATGTTGTCCACTGATACATACCTATTAAGCACACGATTGTTTACATACCGAGGTAACAATCTGAAGGACTTTATCTGATTGTGCACTCGCACCAGCAACATACTCGATTAACGCGACAAGGTTCACGCGCATGAAACGCACCCTCTCGCACCTTCACGGGCGACAACCTTGCGAAAAGGGGGCGTCAGGGGGTGGATTGGTTAGAAACACTCGGAGCGATTGAATTAACTGCATTGCAACACAACAAAAAAACTTTATTAATCATTGAATTTCCAATTTAGATATTGCGTTAAAAATTTATCTGTAATCTAATTTTGCCAGATCAATACGAGCTATAAATAGCACTGTGGCATTGTTTTGTTGTAGGCCATCGATAGCGAGCACCCATTGCCTCGTATTCTGATGGGTATGGGTTGCATTTTAAATTAAACGACAAAACACAGGAACGTGAAAGTTTTCATCGCTCTTCCGCCACCAAGCCTCTCATCCTCCTCCCGTGTCGCACATTACCCTTCCCGTGTCGCACACATTGAAATGCACATGTGAATTATGCACAAACTTGCTCTTTGACTGCTTATAACCAAAACTGTTTTTGTTCCGCTTGATGATCTTTTTGGACAGGAATAGTACATCAATTGTTGAACTTTTTTTTATAGTCAGCTTTGCAATTTTTCGTATGCAATTTAATGAGTAATAAGTCGTTACACTGCAACGCTTCCCGCGCTTGAACTGTATGTTTAAACTAGCGGATATGTAAACCTCCAATTACTTTAAAAGGTTTACGTTAGACGCACTGAATTTCACAAGCACGAACGGAGTTCGGATACCGTCCATCATAACACAAGTCTGACTATCCTGCTCTAACAAATAATTAGTTATAAAAATAATAAGCAAATATAAAAGGCCTTGGCGGGCTTGGAACAGTTACGGTGGTGCGAAAAAATATAACAATAAATCACAAAGTCTGTTTATTTTTCTTATTAGATTGAACCACTCAAAAGCCTACCGTTTGCTTTAGTTCCCTCCACTGGCTATTTTAAACCACCTCAAAGCTGCTTGAAGGCCGACTTAAAGCTCCCTCATATTATACTACTAATACAACTCGCTAGTGTTACCATTCTTGCTTTGCAAACTTTATATGCATTTTTAAACTTTTTTTTTCTGTTGAAAATTTATTAAATTTTGAATATCTGAACAAATAAGCTTTTGCAGGACTTATTGCTCGTGCAACGTGTTTGGTTGCAATTCAAAACAACCAAACGTCAAACGGCCGTCAAATTGCAGCTCGAAAAAACTATACTGCTCGACTCTTTCTCTCAGTTTCATGCCAGGGCTGCCAGAACTGCCCAGTCATTGTTGCATAAAAATAAGGGATTTAGATTCCTTTTCACCTTGTTTCTACTAAAACTTATCGGGAAAAAATTATTTCCTTTCAATTTGCACAGTATTCGAAGCAAAAGAGGCTCTAATACGTTTCTTGTTATATAGAAAACCATCAACCAGTACTAGTCACCCTAACCGCTTGACCCAATCGTGTACGTTCGCCATCGACACAAGAGGTAAAAAATAACAAAGCAATCCATCCAGCAAGGCGAACGCACAACAAGAAACGAACAAAACGCTCGGCCCATAGGTGTACCAAATTTACTAAAGTGAACCCAACATTTTCAAGCGGTTGTTGAATTATTAGTTCGAAATTATAGCGAGCGTACAAATCAGTGCCAGCACGCATTGGGATAAATCTTTCTGACTGGCTGAAATTCGAAGTAACACAAAATTGCGACGTTGTGAGCTACATTATTAAGCGTTTCTTCCTTAAGGTAATGAACTGTAAAAGATGGAGGTGCTACCGGGTTGTTACATTCTTGCTAGTACTAGTGTCGCAATATAAGACCCTGGGGAGTATTAGGAATCCATTTTCGTGACCAAAATAATGTTTTCCAAGAAAATGTAAATATTTCTGATACATTTGCATTGATAGTTTGGGCGACAGATAGAAAGAGAACGAGAGAGAGAGAGAAGAAACAAATTAGCCCACCAAGAAGCGTCCTTCACCCCCTACGTTATAAAGGCTATTCCAATTCACCTTGAGATAGTAAAAGCTGCGAAGTAACATCAATGGAGGCAGTGGCACGCAAACGAGAAACGTACGGAATATCAAGTGCATTGTTTCTCCCCTCCAACTGTCGTAGAAAAGCATTATTATGAGTGTTGTTTTGGCATAAGTGCAATAGAAAAAGAAGAGATGATTAAGAAGAGTGTGTTAGCCAACTGTTTATAATTAATCGAACGCGAAGTAAACAAATAATTCATAACAAGTTTACGAATACACACACACACACACACACTCAAAGCGTTGGTTGTTTCATTTTATTACATAAAAATGATATTCTCTATTGCAGACCTCACCCACACAAACAAACAAATTGATTGCCTATCGATCCTGTAAGCGACAGCGCAAATGAAAATGAAGATGCCCGACAATAGCACAGGCGGAAGCAGCTCCAACACCTACACCCACATTACGCTGCATGCGTTCAATCGAGGGGGAGCCGGTGGTGGAGGCGGAGGAGACGCTGAAACGGTGGTGCGCAACAACGGAATCCAGTATCCGAACGATCCGTACGATTCGGATGGCGACAGTATGAGCACACCGCCCAACGAGGAAAGCACTGGACCTGCGGACGATTTTGCCGAGTACATGTGGATGGAGAACGAGGACGAGTTCGATATGCAAGAGATGCAGCGGCTAGAGGAGGAAGAGCTGATGGATCAGTGCATCGAGGCGATGATGATGGATGAGATGGCCACGGCTGAACGGATTGCATCGACAGCGCTGGTTGGAAATGTGCCCAGAGAAAGGTAATAAAGGGGGTACGAGCGCACATGAAGCCACTAAGCAGTGAGCAGTACCTGGTTACTACCGGTAAACCGTTCCCAAACCCTGTCCTTATTTTGCCCTTCTCCTTCTGCAGCGGTCTGATGAACATTTTGTCCAGCCTACAACTCGACAAGGAGCAGCAGGGACAGCAGTCACTGATCCGTCAGGCGAAGGATGTGAACGTTGAACAATCAACGCTAAACCCGCTGGCCGCTGAATTTGTGCCATCGTTGCGTGCACTCGTCGCTCCAACGTCCTACTGAAATCACGGTCGGATGAAAAAAACATCTTAAAAGAAGGTATGCAAATACTCACAAAGCGAGAAAAAGTGGAAAAAGGGCGTATAATTTTAACGATTTTATTTGCCTTATTCTTTGTACGACGAACGTGTGTAATGTGGAAATGCATAAAAACCCAACCCCACAGATAGCTAATCATGTTTAACTGTCTGTCCTTCCGCTGTGGGGATGCAATGGAATAGGTGTGTGTGTGTGCAATTTGCCTTTACTTTTCAATGAAAAGTAACGAATTTTAAGTAGCGCCATGTCCTTTTTAGTTTTTCTCACGATATTTACGCACACCGAGCAGCATCGGCAACCGACGCACGCATCCGGTAGTGCCTCTGTACTTACTAAGAGGACGATACCTCTCTCTTTGTCAGTTAGCCGTGTTTTACAAACCCATGTGTGTACCGGCTTTGGAAAAAAACCGCTTATCATAGATCGAATTTTAAGTGCACTCGCTAGCATCACCCAACATTAATGGTGATGGAAACATGCCGAGTGCTCACACAAGCTCTTCCATTGTATCAACGAAACTGAAGTATAATTATTATTTACGTTGTGTTTTTGCTTCCAAGCAAACCCCCCCCCCCCACGCTCTACAATGCCTACCTCCCATTTTGGTAGCGTTTTAACCCGTTGTTGGTAAAGATTTATGGTGCAATGCGGAATTTCTCCTAAACATGAGCTTTAGGAAACAAAACAATGTGCTTAAATCGATACCTCTCGAATCCGTTCAGTCAGTGTACGCCCCGAGAAGAAAGTTCTACATTTAGTTTCGTGAGTTGGGTAGTATGCAAGTTCCTTTTTTTTATGTTTCAGCCATTTTTATGATATATTTTTTGTCTTTCACTTCATACTTTACCCCCATAACACAAATATATTCACATTTGCGCCCGCAAAAATACGAAAAAAAGAAAACAGTCGAAAACTAAATGGTCCCGAATCCTTTCGAGAACCGATTTTTCATCATTAGATCGTCGTTAGTGATTAGTCGTAAGAAGGCGTTAATACTACACAGAAACGCCACTACAGTATAATAATTCACTACAAAAAAAGTATAAAAAAGTCAACAAGAAAAGTCTGCTGTATGTGTGTTAGTATTATAATTGTTCGTGGCGTCTACCGAAAAGTGCAAATACGACGTACACGGCGGGTGCACCTTATAGGGAAGGCAATCTAATTTGCCACGGATATATAACATTTCTTTCGTTACAAGAAAGGATGATGTTTCAACTGTGATAATATTATCGTTGATTCATATCCACTATCGGAGATTAAGTCAGCCAGACATAAGTTTTGTATTTTTCTTGCCCGTGGTCTCTTACGGAATGTACAGCGGCCAGTGCGTCGTTGGTTGAGTTAGATATGTTTTTCCTTGTGTCGCATAGAAACCCTGTGCTGATACACCGTGAAGCAAGAAGAGTTTCCGCTTGCATTTACAACAAGATCGTATGATAGTGTTGTACTTATAAAAGGTGGTACAAATATCCTTTTTTTTTTTTGTTTTTTTAAATGATCGAAAAATTAATTATTTAATGTGTTCAATTATAGCTTGAATACACAACACAATAAGAAACTAACATGACACGACAATTAGTTCTAGTGCTGCAACAGCAAAACGAAAAAAAAAAGATAAAATAAGCGCAAATACGATTTATTTAAAGCGAATCGAGTTTTAAGTGTATCGAAATCCTAATTGTGTGATAGTTTAGAAAGAAATGGTAAAAACCGTGCGAAAAAACGAAATAAAACAGACTGCATTGAAGTCTTCAAGTAAGTGAAACAAGATATTTTATTCACTGTTAAAAAAGAACTATTAATGTATGGATTTTAATATTGTTTATTTGGTGAATTAAGTATGTTTCACGAGGTATAAATCTTATAACCTTTTTATTCACAGTCTATGTTCCGCTTCACTTTTTATTGATAAATGATAAATAATGATACGATTAAATCTTCTCTAACCAGATGCTGTTATTACAATTTTGTTTTGTATCTATCATCGCTACGGGTGGTAATGGATAGCTGCTGTCCCATGACGAGTTGTTTGTTTCCAGTTACTTTACTTCCTGTTCTCCAACATATGATGAATCCGGCAGATGCGGCGGGTATGAGTAGTTTTTGTTTTGTTCCTGCACACAATGAAAGTCGCTCTTCTCTCCAGTAAATCACGAAAATACTTACCAGATTGTTTCAGGCGAACGACAGTTTGATTTGTAAGCGAATTTGTAATTCATATGGTTCTTTTCGTTTTCTGTTTTGCACTTCTTAGTTTATGGAACGGGTCCCGTAGAACAGTCGTCAAATTGTACGACCTAACAACATATCATGCCCGTCATGGGTTCAATTCTCACATGGATACCGATTAGCCCGATAAGCCCATTAGTGGCTTATACCGGCCTTGACCGATTACGGTTGATGAGCCAAAGAAGAAAAAGTTTAAAGGCAGATAAATATTTACATTAAAACACATTAAAGAATTTTTGAGATTTTCCCTACAGCTACATAATCTTGTTTTGACACACTATTTCTTAAAACTGAGCTTTCTCTACTATACTATTTATATGACACTTACTTAAGTGCCCGGCTAACGTTATAATTGAGCATTGGTTTGTGCTCAATTAATCATACGTTTTCTTGTTTGATTGCTGCGACCATGTGGCCGAGCAAACTATAGTGCACTTCACAATATTCAGTTTCTGCATAAAATGCTTACCAACCACACAACCAACAACTTATAATTAATCGGTAGGGCCTAATTATTCTAAAATTATTGCACTATAATCTGCTTCGTCTGCTGGGGTCTGTTAATGATCAGTAAACGAGTAAGGAAGTTATCATCTCAAGCGGTCGTGCAGAATTAGCAAAACCATTCTTTATTTACCTGTTGAGCATTGAAGAGCACAGCTTTGCATCGGTTTCCGTTATGCAGGTATGTTATCTTAAGAGCGGCCGTCGCCGAAACCTTTTGTTCAAAGTCAAGCACGCACACTTCATTTCCAGGCTTTCCGATCGTCTTCATGTAGGTGATTTTTCCACAAGACTTAAACGTGTCAAATATTTCCACCTCAGAATAGGCTGTGGGAGGTATTTGTAAATTTAAAACCACATCAATTATTTTCATCTAAATATGAAGCAGCCAGCAGAGACGACACACTCACGTCCATTACAGGTAACTCCTATGACACGATCCGTGCTCGGTTTGTAGCGCGTCTGGTGAAAGGTAACTCGTATCACGCGTCCCAGCACCGTCTTAAGATGTTGCTCTAATGCCATATAAGCTTGATACATGGTTTCGAATTTAAGGATCATCGTTTTCGAATCAGGCGTTAGTGATTTAGCTTCCGATACGAACTCAACTTTGCCATAGTGGCTGAAAAGCTTTCCAACGTATTGTTTGGTAGCTTTTTTTGGTAAATTACTAACTTGCACGAATGGTCTAGCAGGCCAAACTGTTTTTTCGGAAGCGGAAGGATCCCCCCCGGTTTTGGCACGTTTCTTTAGCGCACTGGCTGCTGAAAACCTGTCGAGCAGCCTTTTTTGTGCTGAACCGTTAATAGAACCGGGAGTGCATATCCATACATCGTCATCACTCGGAGTTGGCGATCTGGAACGAAACGATGGAGCGGGAGGAGGAGATGGTGCAGGTGGAATGTCATCGTCATCCTCGATATCATTATCGTCTAATGTTGGCTGCTCGATGCTCATTGGGGCTGGTTCTGCAACTGTCGCTTCTTGCTTATCCTGTGTCAGCACTACTAGTGTGTTCGGCAGCGTCAATGCGGTTTCGTTTCGGGTTGATTCCTTTGCTGGTGGCGGTAGACTCCCTGGATCACTTGTGCTACGGTAGTAGTCCTCAATAATCGATAGCATTTGCAGCTGCTCCGGATACGTGAAGAGCGTAAAAATGCTCAACTGATGAAATCCGTTTGATCCGTTGATGAGGTATCGAATTTTATCATCACCGTTCATGGACAAAAAGTACGGGAAAGTGATGCATTGATTTACAATGTCGTAAACCAAATTAAATTGATTCGCCATTGACAACGATTTGAAGTT
Organism: Anopheles christyi; assembly: GCA_000349165.1. Classification (NCBI taxonomy): domain Eukaryota; kingdom Metazoa; phylum Arthropoda; class Insecta; order Diptera; family Culicidae; genus Anopheles; species Anopheles christyi. The sequence continues at coordinate 2,606 of KB702559.1, read as the reverse complement.
TTTACACTTCATCATTTGTGCTTCGACGGTTTGCATTAAACCTCGCATTCGAGGACTAATTTCCTGTCCTCCCAGTTGCATTGGTCCCCCTGACATGGGTCCAGCTGGTCTATTCATACTACCAGTCATTAATGAAGGTATCCAGCTACCGGGACCGGGACCCATTGGGCCCATAGGGCCCATCGGTCCAATAAAACCGATCGGACCACCCATCGGACCCATTGGTCCCATTCGACCCATCGGTCGCATTGGAGTTGGACCCATTGGAACATTTGGCACCGCTCCGTACCAAGAAGCACCAGATGCACCTCCGGGGCTCATACTAGGGTTGGTGGCTGCTGAATTTTGCATCACACCCGACCCATCGTAAGTCATTCCCTGCTGTTGATTGTTAGCACTAAGCAAAGAAGATATAGTTACATAAAACCGACCCACACACATTACTTTCTTAGCTCTACTTTGCCATTTCTCTTTGGCCATGCACACAATTGCTGCTTCTACCATGGGACGAAACACATACTTTACGTCACCTATCATGCTGAACCTGTCATAAACATCCTCATCAGTAATTTCTTCCGTAAGATCGCATACTTTAACGCACAGTTTCGGATCATGCACGATACATCGATCGGCCATCAGGATCACTAGCCGTCGTGAACACATGAACGAATTATTCAGCTTACAAACGCGCTTGGCCTCCAGCTTGGTTTCAAAGCTAAGATAAACGACGCCGATCGGCGAAGAGCTGTGTTCCTTCAGCTCACGCAGATTGATTACGGTTCCGTACTTTTTGAAATATTCTCTAAAGTCTATCAAACCTTGCTTCGGTCCAGAATTCCAAACCTGCACTTCGTTCCGGTAGTACTGAGGGTTGGGGTTAAAGTACTTCGTGTCCAAAGCTGTTGGCAGTAGTGACATATTCTTGCGTTCCTCGATTTCGTTAATATGCAGTAACATGCTTTCCTTGCGCAACCGTTTTGGAGGATCACGCGTGTCCGTGCTCCGATGAGCGAATGTGGGAGTAATGTAGCGTTTTGCAGAGTACGCACGAATCGTCACCGACTCGCCTGCAATGCGTTTCAGTAAGCTTACATCCCGGGCTGCTCTTTTCGTCTCCAAACGGACAATTGTGTTGTAATTAACCGCATCAATGCGTTGTATGTATTCGACACGACCATGTTCCGAACATGTTTCAAATATCTCATCGTTAGTTAAGTCTGAAAGGAAGAAAATAAAGGAAGATTTAAGAATTCCACACAACCATCCACCCGACGGTGCTATTGTGCGGTACTCACAAACACTCGTACGCAGTATTATAACAGTTTGGGCCGAATTCTTCGAAGTGTATCCCAGTAAACGGTTGTACACCTCCATAGCAAAGCCCTGAAAATTTAAAGATCCATGCAAAAATGCCGTTCGAGCCATTTTCGGCTGTTGATACGTCACGTAGCCAATGTTTGACATCACGCAGCTAGCGGATTTTTGCATTTCCCAGTCGATGATTTTTCCAAACCTGCCTAAGAATTCAACGACCTCATCCTCCTCGGTGTTTCTAGGGATGTTAGTCACAAGTACTGCGAAGATACAGTATATTTTATAGAATAACATGAAAGTACCGACACTTCTACTTCCGTTCCTTACTTACAAGTAGTTTCATGCTCAGCTGCTGGATCGTAAACTAGGTCCAGCCTATCGCACTTATCCCTTAGGCTTGCATACGCTACAGGTTTTTTGTGTTCTAGAAACATACTGATTTTGCGCCTCACTTCTACAATATAGGGTTGGATTCCTTTCAGCGTTTGTTTCATCTCCATCGCTGCCTTAATTGATGCGTTATCCTTGAAAGATATATACGCATAGTTTTGCGAAGGTTTTTGTACACATTCAACATCTCCCACAGCTTCGAAGTGCGTGTACAAATCTTCCTCGATGATATCTGCCGAAGGTACAAAGCACAGTGAGTGTGAGTGAGTGAAATTTCAACCAAGGGCTAGGATGGTTTACTGGGCTGGGAAAGGTACTTACGCTCATTTAAATAACGAACCACAACAGAGAGAAGTGGAGTGAAGAAAGGTTCTGCTTTCGTGCTAGCGACAAATAGTCGCTTTTCCTTAAACAATTGCTTCTTCAAATACAATTCTTTTTCCCGCGCCAGAGCTTCAGTGAACTTTACGTACGCAATCTTCGTTGGGCAGTAGCTACACTTGGCCAACCTATATTCGAAGCCGGTTATCTCTCCGTAATCTTTAAGAAAGGTTCGTAAATCATCTTCTGTAGCAGTTTTCGGCAAATTGCCGAAATAGTATTCGTGCTGTTTAGTTTCTGAAAGTACAACAGCGGTCCGCAAAATCCGTAAGCAAATGTTTGCACTACATAAGGACCAAATCGAACTGTATACTTACCTCCCATCATATGATTGTGAGTAGGATGAAACTGGCCAAAAGCGAACGAACATTTGCCAATTTTAAAACCAATTTACACCTAATTTGTACAATTTATGCTCCAAGATTAGACCTTGTTTACCCCGTTTATGTTTTGCGGCTTGCGCCATTTGACAGATGACAGCTCTATAGATGATTCCAAGCGATTCTGTCATTGCTGTCGAT